>CAOLHI010006463.1:0-31996 GCA_948474755.1 Ctenosaura bakeri
AAGAAAGATAACTACAGTTCTTGGAAACATTTCTAAACAGAAATGTCTAACAGTTTGGCACTTTAATGCTAATCTGGAAATAAGGAAGTAGCACTGAATAAAATACTTGCACAATACTGTGTTTACTCCACTGGTCCTGCCAGTCCCATAATTCTCTCAGTTGTTGAACAAACTGGGAAAAGTAAGGACTGCCAGGTTCAAGCAAACTGGATGGGCAGAATCAGTATACCTTAGCTTCTTCATCTGCCCCCACCACCACAAATAATCATCAACTGTGGGAGTCTGCATTGAATACCATGGGTGATAATACACCACTAAATTAAACTCTGCTATTTGTGAAGCCTTGAGGTTTCATGTCTTATCAAGGTGCTTTGCTTTTTAAATAAAAACTGACATGTAAACTTCCCTAAATCTGCAATCACCAGCCACATGCCTTGTTTCAGGGACAGAATGTATTTTTCAAAGAGTTATTATCAGTAGTTCGGATCTATCCATTTATGCCACGTGTTCATTACTAGCTTTTATTATTTCTTGCTACCAGTATCATTCTGCATTGTGCTAGCTTGATTAAATTTCTTCTGGAATCCCTTCTTCCTTTCACTACAGCCTGGCTCAAAAGCAAATTCACACTCCTCTGCACTCTACTTAGATTCTCTGACTGAGGTCTGTCAGATATGAAAAACTTTGGATTATGGATTAGAGAGAAAACACTCCTATTCTCAGACAGCTCTCATCATTGTGGACTGTGTGTATGCATCTCAATTTTCAGCTGGAGAAAACACCAAACAATCAAGTCAGAGAGCCCCAATGAATATATTTCATTGAAAATAAAGTTCACTTTGATTATGTGCACTGTATGCCCACATGTACGTAAGATGTGGGAAGGAAATGCCAAAGACATGAGACTCTTATCTTCTCCCAGGTCCGCAAATTCCCTTCAGGTTGAACTATATGCCTGTCACCATCCCGGAAATCTCTTCCCTTACAAAAGTAAGCAATGTTCAAATTAACAGAGCAACACTTTTACATTAGGCTGAGTTTCAAAAACAAAAAAGACACTGGGACTTGATTGCACAGCATTTCTGTTCTGAAGAAAAACCCACCTGGAAGCTAATTGTTTAAGACTATTATTTGCTAGTGGCAATACAGAAGCACAAACCTTAAAGACCAGCTTTACTATCCCCTGTCCTTCTCCAAGTATATCAAACATTTGACGGAGGAAAAAGACAATTCACATAGCCTGATCATTATGCTGGAGACAGATGTTTTAGGACATAGCCATTCTACTACATTTTAAAAATATTTTAAATTTTACCAAGGAATTAACATTTTACTCAGTCACTGCCTCCTGAAGTACAACTGACAGTGATAAAAGACACAAAGACTGCACCCACCTTTCGGACTGTCTCTAGTTCCTTCTGCTTGTTCTCATTTGCCATCTGGAGCTCTTTCATTTGCCTCTCTAGTTCCTCTTGTTCAGCTTGAAGCTTCTGGCGTAACTCTTTCCGTTTTTGCCGTGCCTCCTTGTGAGGTGGAGGGCTATTTAATCGTAGTAGATTTATAGTTGTCTGAATGGCTGTTTGCATTACATTTGGGAAGGCAGAGTAGTGAGAACAAATATATTCTACTAACTGATAAATTACAGTATTGTTTCTTCTTTAATTCTACAAATTTCTTTGCCACAACAGTTAACCTGGTAGCAAAAATTTAATACTATTTCACTCCCTATACTGAGCCCAGTACACTAGGATGATTCATTTGTATTATTTACTATTAAATATATTTTATTTCATGTTTGAAAATAATAATTTGCTTGTGGCAGTTTAGAAAAAATGTAAAACAGTATCTAATATAATTAATTGATTAACAACAGTAATAACATATCATTTCTTCATACATACACAAAAATAACTGCTTAAAATGGTAGTATATAAAATCTGAAATATGCCTACATATTATATTTTAATTTCTCCACATAAAACTGTTGCAGCCAGGAATTCATTTTACCACTGTACTCTCCTGCTACACAGATGGTATGTCCATGACAATGCCAGTGAAATGTGGCAGGAAACGCTTGAAGGGAAGATTTGGGCTGGAGAATACTTTACAATCCCTATGCAGACCCAGGACTGCAGTCTATCAGAGCCTAACTATATTAGTTTCATGTCAAGTTCCACTGAACTCAATGGGACTTACTGTCATGTTAATCTGCTTAGATTCTGAATTTAAAAGAGATGTGGAAAGAATTCACAGATGAATGATAAGAATGCATGATCTATAAGCAGCTTAATTCAAGCTGAATTGTTTACTGATTTCAAGTAGCACTTGCTGAGAAAGACCTCTGTCTGAAATGCAGCAAGCACCTGCCAGCTAGCCAAGTTAAAGTCAGGTGAGGAAAATAGAACAATGGTGAGACTCAATAGATAGAACAAAATTCTTATATAGACTGATTCACAGTTTCCAGATTATATTAAGTATTTGCATAGGTAAAAGAACTAAGAAATCATAATACCAGGGACCTTGCACTATACAGTATATGAGATCTGGTGGGTGGGCAAGGTATTCTCACAAAAACTGTTAAATTTCCAGTCGTATTGCTCTAAGACTCTGGAAAAGACCAATGTAGTGGAGCAATGACTATAAAAGGCAGAGAAAGTAGTCTCCCCAATGGAAGGATCTGCCAGTTGTTCAAAAAATGACTAGGTTCAGTCAGTTTCTGGCAATGTGAGTCATGCTGGTGTGTTAAAGAAATGAGATTTAGAGATCTGCAATTCAATAGCAAGTATATAAAATAATATTAAAATGGTGAAGAGACAAACAGATATAATGGTACCTCAGTACTACTTCATGTCACTCCTAATTTTAGTTCCCCAAACCTGTAATTATCTAAACTTGCATTGTAAAAACAAATACAGTCTCTGCCATCTATACTGTTGAAGGGCCAGCACACCATGCAGTTAAGGCTGTGGTTCAATTATAAACTGATATAATTATAGCTGACTGAAATTTTCATGGCACAAAGGTCATATGGCATGTTTTTTGTGTACTTTGTTGCTTCTACCGGGTGTGTACATGGGGAGGTAGAGAAAGAATATGCACATAAAAAAAAGCAGAAAGTATTATTTTCAAAAGAAAGAAATGGTTTACTGTTTCATGTTGCTACTATTATTATCTCTTAGTTCCTTTTCAATTTCTTTCATCCTTAAAATTGTTATTTCTTGCTAAATGACAGTGATAAACAGCATCACTTACAGGGACTTTTGCAAAAGCATAATTATACATTATACCTTCCCCTTCAAAAAAAAATCCACAGAATAAGTCTTATTTCAAAGAACTGTCTTATGTTTATTGTTTCTTACTGATAATAATTTTTTCCTAACAACAGAATGACAGAAACATTTTATAGTTGCTGAAACTAATGAAATCTTCAAAGTAGTTATTTCAGATAGTAGAACTAAAAGCCCACCAAGACCTGCAGATTGAAAAATAGTTCATCTGTCTTTTTCCCCCTGTTCTCTTTACAGTAGCATATTTCTGTGTGTGTAAGTGCCTTCAAGTCACCTGCTGACTTACAGTAACACCATGAATTTAATAAAAAAAAAATTTTAAAAAAGCAAGGAGTACTTTGAGGTGGATTTGCCACTTCCTTCCTCGGAAATATTCTACTCATAGTTATATGTTTAAGACAAGATGAGCAATGGTTACAGCATTTGTCACTATACATACATATAATTTACTGAGATAAACAGTTAACACGTATTCACAAATATAACGCACCTTTCCACAGGTCTATTCAGTCAATAGAACAGAATCAAACTGTAACAAAAGCTGTCTCTCATTGGTTATTTCTTGCATTTTCTAGTTTATAAAAGTTTTTACATTAAGGCAAAGTGTCAAACCATTTCACCCAGTTATCAAAACTGGTATCAACTGAAACTTCAAATGTAAAATCATGTGGCCATACATGGAAAGATAATTAAATTTGTATGACTTAATAATTTGTATTGGCCAATTAAAAAAAAATAGAAAGCAAGCATACTGTGAGGGTACTTGTCCAGTTTTTTCATCCCTGTTCCTACCACTGGCCATCAGCACTGAAGATTGTATCAGTAAAATATAGAATGCATTATGGTTTAATCAATGCGTTCTTTCACTGTATCCATGTCTAACTGAGAACACTCACTCAATAATGGCCATATACACGGGCTACGCTAGACTATTTTCTATTGTGCATGCTGACCTGATAGAATTATAATCGCATTATTTATGCTACAGCCATTTTAAAAAATTATTTCTTTTAGCAAGTTAATGGATATGCCTAAATACATTTTGTAATCAAAAAGTATCTCTCAAATGGCTTTATATGCTAAAAGATACAAGAAGAAAAAAAAGTCAGAACTTTTTGTGGGTGCTATAGGGTTCCATGCTATCCTCCATGTTATTTGGTATACACACAAAGCTGCTGAATAAGACCACAGCAGTTTTCAGATTGGCTGCCATTGGTGTGCTGAATACACTCAGCACTACTCCTTCTTATCGCTGAAGCTGGCTAGCCTGTGTAGATGCTTGGACCAGTGTCCAGATGCTGTAATGGCCTGGATGTGAGCCAATAAATAGAAGCTGAAGCCCAATAAGATAGGGCTCTGTGGATCACTGGTTCCCAAATCAAGGAACTAGGTAAACAATCTGCCCTAAATGGGACTGTATCCCTCCTGATGAAATAAGTGTGTAATCTGGGGGCATTCACAGATCCTTCTCTGTTACTGGAAAACCAAGTGGACTTTATGGCTTGAAGTGCTTCAAATGGTTCATCAGCCGCAGCCTTTCCTGCACGAGGATAACCTGGTAACTTCCAGTTAGACTATCTGTAATGTGTTCCACATCAGGCTGTCATGAGAACAATGTGGAAGCCACAGCAACTAGATTGTTGACTGAAACTATACAACAGTTATATACCACATAATGCTGATCTTAAAAGAGATTCACTGGCTGCCAGTACACTTCCAAACTGAATTCATGGTGCTGGCGATTACGTTCAAAGCTATAAATAGCTTTGGACCATAAAGCTTGAAGGAGTGCCTCTCCCTACCTGACTGAGGTTTGCAGAAGGACCCCTCTTCTTTGTTCTACTAGTGTGGACAATACGCTGCAGAAGAAGATGAGAAAGGGCCTTCTCTTCTGTGGTGACCCAAATGCAAAACATCCTCCCACTGGAAGCCTAATTGGCACCTATGCTGGTGTCATTCCAGCACCAATTAAAAAACATGGCTTCTTATTAAAGCTTTTGGGGCCCAACTGATACTATCCAAACTGACACGTGCATTATGGTTCTAAATTAAATTGTTTTAATTAATTTTAACTGTCTTATTTTAACTCGTCAAATTGTTTAATAGCTTTTAGGCTGTTTAAATTATTTATTTATTTTAAAAAATAAGAAAAAAAGTATTTCTTACCGTGAATCCATTCCTGTTTCTTTTTCTTGTCAGAGGCACTAATCTCAAAACATTTCTCAAAACTATTTATAAGAAACAGACATTTCTTTCCATCTTTGTCAGGTAAGGCCTAAAAAGAAAGTTGTGTCATAAATTAATATCACAGTAAAAAAAAAACAATCTAGTAGTACAAGGATGGAGGAAATATATTTTCCCGTACCATGGAACATAAAGTATGTAGAATCACCTATTGACAGTTACAATTTGAAAATAGTTAAGTTCTTGGCCTGTATCTTTGAACATATCCACACTGTAGCGCAGGGTTTCTCAACCAGGGTTCCCTCGAACCCTAGGCTTCCTTGAGAGTTTGCTAGAGATTCCATGAAAGAGTGTGATTTTTAAAAAATAAACATTTTGTAAGATATTGATAAAATAATTTTTACGCAGGGGATCCCTGAGACCTGAACATTATTTCAAGGATTCCTCCAGAGTAAAAAAAGGGGGGCGAGAAAGTCTGCTCTAGCATATTGGCCACCAGTGTAATGCACAATCATAACCACATAATTCATGATATTTCTGAAAAAGTGGGGAATTTTTTCATGCTAGGTGGCCCATACTGACATACTGAAGCCTGCTGTGGAGACCACATCAGTCCTTTAACCATACTTTTGAACTATATGGATGACAGGGACCCACACAGACTAAACTTGAAGGCACGTGACAGCATAAGTTGGGTGCACAACAAGAGACATACAGGGTTGCATATTAGGTAGTTACTCAGTTTTTACCCAGATCCTTGGCATCCTACTCAGAACCCATAAAAACCATTAACTGGCCTAGATTCCAAACTTACTTTTTTAAAAAGTAAGTTTCTAGTCCTTCTAGAAACCGAAATAAGAAAAAAAAGGGCTCTGTTGTTTTGTGAGAAACATGCCTGCTAACTATCTTCCAGTATTTAATCAATGCATGAAGTTTCACAGCTTCATAGAGATTTAAACTGTAGAAAAAGTGAAGGAGATTGTCTGACCCTTTCCCAATTATAGAATCATAGAATCATAGAAATCTAGAGTTGGAAGAGACTGTGCCTGTCCAACCCCCTGCCATGCAGGAACACCCTCAAATCAATCCCGACAGATGGCCATCAAGCCTCTGCTTAAAAACCTCCAAGGAAGGAGACTCCACTACACTCCGAGGCAGCAGATTCCACTGCCGGACAGCCCTGTCAGGAAGTTCTTCCTGAGGTTCAGGTGGAATCTCCTTTCCCGCAGCTTGAGTCCATTGCTCCTTGTCCTGGTCTCTGGAGCAGCAGAAAACAAGCCCTCTCCTTCCTCTACGTGGCATCCCTTCAAATATTTAAACATGGCTATCATGCCCCCTCTTAACCTTCTCTTCTGCAGACTAAACATACCCAGCTCTCTAAGTCTATCCTCATAGGGCATGGCTTCCAGGCCTCTCACCATTTTGGTCGCCCTCCTCTGGACTTGCTCCAGCTTGTCAATATCCTTCTTGAATTGGGGTGCCCAGAATTCCCTGGCAAAATGTTTTGAGGGGTGGGAGGTTTGGGAAGTTTTGTTTGTATCTTTGCTTGTTTTACAGAATTTCCTGCAAGTAGTGCCCAGAATTCCCTGGCAAAATGTTTTGAGGGGTGGGAGGTTTGGGAAGTTTTGTTTGTATCTTTGCTTGTTTTACAGAATTTCCTGCAAGCAGTGCATAGACAAGAACAGAGATGAACTACAGTGAAGAAGTAAGAGGAAAATACAACAGAACAAAGTAAATGGGTAAAATAGAGTAAAATATCATATTAAAATCATTAGTATTTAAGGTGCCTATGGGATCAGGGCATTTTTCCCCCCTGCAACAGACTTGGCACGGAAACACTGTTAATCATTGCTCTCTTTTTCTCTTTTTCTCTAAGCTTCTTGCTGAATAGCATACAACCAGGAGGAAAGAGGTTGCTGGGGGAACACAAAAGGAAACAATAGGTAGACAGACAGAAGCTTCCTGAGTTGTTGCTGAGGAACTTAGATTTCTGGAAAACCATTTCAAATAATTCAGAAGTGATGATGTTCTTTTGCTATGACAAACTCTTTATTTACTTTCTAGGGTGTACAGTATAGCCCTCTGAACACACACATGTTATACAAAGGTAAATGGGTCTTATACCCAAGTGAATGTGCACAGGCATTTCTGTTTATTAGAAATCCACACCATTTCCTAATACAATGTAAATAGCAGCTATGGTGCATGGAGGAGGAATAAGAGGAATTTATATCAAGAAAACATGGAAGTAAAATATGGATGGGCAGAGACAAAACAGTGAAAACAGAAAAGAAGAGAAAAACACATTGGGTTGGCACTTGTTTTAAAATGTGGATTTTCCTACATAGAGGAACATTTTCCAATCTTTTCAGGTTAACACCCAGATAGGTCTTCTCTAGAGAAAATAAGAAAGAATCTTGTAATTCCTTAAAGACTAACAGGTTTTCTTTGGCTTCCATGGCAGTGCTCCAAGGTTTCCCACAGCCTGAGGTGGAAAGAGAAATACCACTGCTGCCTTTATATCTTGCAGCCCCCTGTTTGTTCTTTTAAACAATACTAGTCTGATCCTGCTAGCTTTGTACAGACAATGGGGGCAAGGAGGAGAAGCTGCCATCATGCAAAGGATGAAGATGAAGGGGGTGTCAAGTGGGTGCAGTGGAAAGAAGAAACAGCTACAGCAGCCACTACAGCACAAATGAGCAGGAAGTAAATGAGGAAGAGGTAAGTGTGGCTGCAAGGAGATGAGCAGCAGCCGCCATCCTGTGGCTGAGTGGGTTGCAGGCTGGAAACAGAGGTGGCAGAAGATGGAAGACCAGGGGACATGTCACCTGTAATACTTGTGGCATGTTCCTTTTCTTGCCACAAGAGGTTCTTGGATACACCTGCACCAAGTGCAAGCTGGTCACCTTCTTGGAGGAGAAGGTTCGCCAGCTGGAGGCACGAGTTTCTGATCTCCACCTTAGCAGGGAAGGGGAGGAGTTTTTGGATAGGGTAGAGAAGACCTACCGGAACTCCAAATACAAGGAGGAGCTGCCAGATCAGGAAGCCAGTACACAGCGCCAGGAAACGGAGGCTTGGGCAAATGTTACACGGAGGAGTAAAAGGACCAAAAAGGTAACAGAGACTATTAACCTACACAATCGCTTTGATGTACTTGGACTTACAGACAAAGAGGAGCACTACGCAGAGGGAACAGAATGTCAACAAGAAAGAATCCAACATCGGCAACAGGAACTAGATCAACGCTCCCAGCCTCAACAGAATGCCCAGGCAGTCCTGGTAAAACACGCTTATCGAGGAGCCCAGGGGAAGCCTCAGAAGAGGCGAGTTCTGGTTGTTGGGGACTCTTTGCTAAGAGGAACTGAAACAGCAATCTGCAAAACGGACAAGCTCAATCGAGAGGTCTGTTGTCTTCCTGGGGCCAGGATCAACCACGTAACGGAGAGGCTAACTAGGCTAGTCAAACCCACTGACTATAAGCCCCTCATTTTGGTTCATGTCGGAACCAATGACACTGCGAGGAGCAGCTTAAACCACATTGCAAAGGACTACGAACGTATGGGGACAAAGCTTAAGGACCTTGGTGTGCAGGTGGTCATTTCGTCTCTCCTCCCTGTTCAAGGATACGGCGCATGTAGGGAAAGGGCAATAGTAGAGGTCAACAACTGGCTCCGCACATGGTGCCGCCAACAACGGTTTGGGTTTTTGGAACATGGCCTGAATTTCCATGAACATGGGCTTCTGGCGAGGGATGGGCTGCACCTCACAAAACTTGGCAGGAATGTTTTTGCTAACAGTCTTGCAAGGAAGATTAGGAGGTCTTTAAACTAAGTTCCACTGGGGAGGGGGACAATATTATTCAGGGCAAGGACTCAGAGAACACAGGGGTAAAAGGCCCAAATGATACTGGACAAGTAGTACAAGTGGCCAATGGCGGGAGGAGTAGAATCAATAGTACAGGACTTGCAGGAAGGGCCCAGGGACTTAAGTGTCTCTACACTAATGCAAGGAGTATGGGAAACAAGCAGGATGAGCTTGTACTCCTAGTACAAGAAAATAAATACGATTTGATAGGCATCACTGAGACCTGGTGGGATGAGTCTCATGATTGGAATACAGGAATAGAGGGGTATAGCCTGTTTTGTAAAAATAGACCAAACAAGAAAGGAGGAGGAGTAGCCTTGTATGTCAAGGATGTTTTCACCTGTGAAGAGATCCAGGACTTAAACCCAGAAAGCCAGGTAGAGAGCATTTGGGTAAGAATTAAGGCAGCGAGAAACAATAGGGATATTCTGGTGGGGGTTTACTACAGACCTCCAACCCAGGCTGAGGACTTGGATGACGCCTTCCTCAACCAAATGACTGCACATTCAAAGAGGAGGGATACAGTAATAATAGGAGATTTCAACTACCCGGATATATGCTGGCAGTCAAACTCTGCCAAGACAGCAAGGTCCAGCAAGTTTCTTGCTTGTCTTGCAGACAACTTCATGGTCCAGAAGGTGGAAGAGGCCACAAGGGGATCAAATATTCTAGATCTGATCCTGACCAACAGGGATGACCTTGTGAATGAGGTAGAAGTGGTTGGATTTTTAGGGGGAAGTGACCATGCCCTGTTGGAATTTGGCATTCAGTGGGAAGGAGAAGATAAGAGTAGCCAGACACTCATCTTAGATTTTAAAAAAGCGGACTTCTGTAAACTTAGGGAGCTGCTGGCTGGAATTCCGTGGTCAGGAATAGTGAAAGGGAAAGGAGTTCAGGAGGCATGGGAGTTCCTTAAAAAGGAGATACTGAAGGCACAGTCTAAAACAGTGCCATTAAGGAGGAAAAATGGAAGGCATCTGAAGAAACCAGAATGGTTGACTAAAGAACTCTCAGCTGAGCTAAGAGTTAAGAGAAACATGTATAGGAAATGGAAGAAGGGGGAAACCACCAAAGAAGAATTTAAGCAAGTAGCTAGGAGATGTAGGGAGGAAGTCAGAAAGGCTAAAGCACAGAACGAGCTTAGGCTGGCCAGAGACATTAAAAACAATAAAAAGGGTTTTTTTAACTATGTCCGCAGCAAAAGGAAAAAGAAGGAGACAGTAGGGTCGCTACGCAGAGAAGATGGCGAATTACTCACAGGGGGGAGAGAAAAGGCAGAGCTATTTAACACCTTCTTTGCCTCCGTATTTTCCCAGAAGGATACAAGCACTCAACCTGGCAGTTGGGGAGCAGGGGAGGAAGCAGAGGAAATGAAGCACATAATAAGTAGAGAGGTGGTACAGGAATACCTGGCCGCATTGGATGAATTCAAGTCTCCTGGGCCAGATGAATTGCATCCTAGGATATTAAAAGAGCTGGCAGAGGTCATTTCGGAACCGCTTGCTATAATTTTTGAGAAATCTTGGAGGACAGGAGAAGTTCCAACAGATTGGAGGAGAGCAAATGTTATCCCCATCTTCAAGAAGGGAAAAAAAGAGGACCCAAATAATTATCGCCCAGTCAGCCTGACATCAGTACCCGGAAAGATCCTGGAGCAGATCATTAAGCAGCCAGTTTCTAATCATTTAGAAAGCAACGCGGTAATCACGAGAAGTCAACATGGATTTCTCAAAAATAAGTCATGCCAGACTAATCTTATCTCTTTTTATGATAGAGTTACTAGCTTGATAGATGAAGGGAGTGCTATGGATGTAGCATATCTCGATTTCAGTAAGGCCTTTGACAAAGTTCCCCATGACATTCTTGCAACGAAGCTAGTAAAATGTGGGCTGGACAGGGCTACCGTTAGTTGGATTTGTAATTGGTTGACCGACCGAACCCAAAGGGTGATCACGAATGGCTGCTTTTCGTCCTGGAGAGAAGTGACTAGCGGGGTGCCACAGGGTTCTGTCCTAGGCCCAGTGCTGTTCAATATTTTTATCAACGACTTGGATGAAGGAATAGAGGGCATGCTCATCAAATTTGCAGATGACACCAAATTGGGAGGGGTTGCTAATACGCCAGAGGACAGGATCAAAATTCAAAATGACCTGGATAGATTGGAGAGCTGGGTCAGGGCGAACAAAATGAAATTCAACAGAGAGAAATGTAAGGTCCTACACTTAGGCAGAAATAATGGAATCCACAAATATAGGATGGGGGACACGTGGCTGGATAGCAGTACGTGTGAAAGGGATCTAGGAGTCTTCATAGACCACAAGCTGAACATGAGTCAGCAGTGTGATGCGGCAGCCAAGAAAGCCAATGCAATTCTCGGCTGCATCAATAGGAGTATGGTGTCTAGATCGAGGGAGGTACTGGTACCACTCTACTCTGCTTTGGTTAGACCCCATCTTGAATACTGTGTCCAGTTCTGGGCACCCCAATTCAAGAAGGATATTGACAAGCTGGAGCAAGTCCAGAGGAGGGCGACCAAAATGGTGAGAGGCCTGGAAGCCATGCCCTATGAGGATAGACTTAGAGAGCTGGGTATGTTTAGTCTGCAGAAGAGAAGGTTAAGAGGGGACATGATAGCCATGTTTAAATATTTGAAGGGATGCCACGTAGAGGAAGGAGGGGACTTGTTTTCTGCTGCTCCAGAGACCAGGACAAGGAGCAATGGATTCAAGCTGCAGGAAAGGAGATTCCACCTGAACCTCAGGAAGAACTTCCTGACAGTCAGGGCTGTCCGGCAGTGGAATCTGCTGCCTCGGAGTGTAGTGGAGTCTCCTTCCTTGGAGGTTTTTAAGCAGAGGCTTGATGGCCATCTGTTGGGATTGATTTGAGGGTGTTCCTGCATGGCAGGGGGTTGGACTGGATGGCCTGTGTGGTCTCTTCCAACTCTGAATTTCTATGATTCTATGATTCTATGAGGAGTGGTAAGGAGGAAGAACTACAGCAGCACACATGAGTGAGTAAGAGACAAATGGGAGATGGAGAACAGCACAGCAGCAGTGTGGGGTAGGATAAAGTAGGGAGGACAGGGCAGTTGAGGCAGCAAGACCCTTTCAGTGGAGGGAACAGCACAGTTCACTAGTCCTGGTATCCTGTGCCCTAAGGTAGCGCTGTGCCCAGTCATAGGGTCAGTCCTGCTCACGGATTACAGCCCACTTCCTCAAGTGGAACACTTGCAGATAACTGTGCAAGTTTGGATGGAAAGGTATAATCAATGGGACGCAAGGGAACTGAAATGCATACAGTACAAATATTGATCACTGCTTTGTTAATAGTCATTAACAAACAGTAGCTGATTGGCATAACAAAACATCCTAGCATAAATCAGTTTACTAATACATTTATTGCAATGCAAAATTGTAGGAAATAAGACTAATCCGGTTATGATTTAATCTTAATTAGCAGAATTATGCAGAGGAAGCGAGAGCAAAGAAAAGTTAAACTAGAATATTTTGTAGCTAAAACTGTATTTAATCTGTATCTCTGAAGCAAATCAAACTTTGGTCATTCCCTGCAATCCATGCTGTTTGCCCTATTATTTCTGCAAACTGGATGACAGTATATGTTACTTGCAATGCTTCCTGCTGTATTCTCATTGACAGATGTTTTTGCATCTGTTTTTAAAAACTGATGGCAAAAAAAATGATACAACAAAATGTATTTTTTATTTATTTTATAATTTTTTATTTTTTGCAAATACAAAAACAAAAACAAATACCTTTCTGAAAGAAAAAAAAAGTAAAGTAAAAAAAAAAATAAAGGATGAGAGCATAGTAGAAAGGCTAGAGAGTGCAGGGGGAAACATCCCCCCCCTCCACTCTGGTGCCTGTTGCCAGCACAGCCTGCCTTCTTCCTGGCACACCCATGTAGGCAAGAGGCAAGAAAGTGGAGGGGAGGGGAGGTTCTTCCCCCTGTACTTTCCTGGCTGCTGCTGCCCGTGCAAACTTCCTTCCTCCTGTGTGCAGGCAAGGAGCAGGAGAGGGAAGGGGAGGGAAGATCTTTCCCCTTGCACTATCCTGGGAAAGGGGAGAAAGTTAAGGGGAAAAGTCTTGCATGCCCAGAAACCTTTCCCCTCCAGTTCTCTTGCCTTTTGCCAAGGTAGTGCACGTGGACAAAAGGCCAGGTAGTGGGAGTGGGAGGCAAGCAGATACCACATTAATAATCAAATTTGCAAAGGTCAAACCTACAAATGTGGAAAGAGGACTGTAATAAAGATAGCTGACATAATGTTTTTTTCTGTATCATCACAAATACATGTGGTTTCCTTTTCTAGCAGAGTTTTTAGAACGATCAGGATAACATTGGCTTATAAATCAATGTTGTTTCACTCAACCCTTTTATATAACAAACAAACAAACAAACCCTTAATGTTAAACTGTTATCAATGGAAGCCTGAAACTACATGAAAAGAATTAATGCTTGCCAATTTTATTCATACACACTCATAATGCCTGGCACTCTTAACACAATTTTTTTCAGGCACTGCTTCTGGGAACACATTTGTAAACAGCAGGTCTGTAATCTATTCTTTCCCACTAGAATTAAGGAAGCTGCCCAAAAAAGCAAGTAGTTTTCTTTACAAGTTTTTCTAACAGAATACAGAAGTACAAATGTTGCTAGTTTTATTATATTATTAATAAAGTTTAAAAACACAGTAATAACACAACAGACTATAACAACCATTTGGAATATATTTTAATTGCCCTGTTTCCCTGTTTTCTAAGAAAAGAATATTTCAATGCCTATTTTTACATTTCATATATTTATTTATCTTTTTTACCTCTACAGTGCAGTTGCCATTCAGTGCTATATCTCCTCTTTTGTCTTTTAAATCTTCACTCACATAGTATGATATAATATTGGGTTTTAAAACAAACCAACGTTCTGTCCAGTTTTTCCGCCTGTGGCCTTTCTTCCACATATAACCCTGTAAAATATAATTTGTTTACAATATCTTAACAACAGAATTTCTGGTTAGAATTCTAAAATTCAAACATGGTTAACAGAATAACACATTTTTTTCCTTCAACAGACATAGATCAAACCATTCCAGTACAGCCTATTCATGTTAGTATAATCCTGCATGGTGTGGTGGTTTTGAGTGTTGGTCTGTGCCTCTGGAGACAAGGGTTTGAATCCCTGCTTGGCCATGCAAAACCACTGGGTGACCCTGGGCAATCTCAATCTCTTAGCCTCAGAGGGAAGACAGAGGCAAACCCTCTCTGAATAAATCTTGCCAAGAAATCTCTATGATAGGTTCACCTTAGAGCTGTCATGAGAAAGAAATGACTTGAAGACACACAACAAGAAACATGTTGGTACCCTCCAGATATTTTAGACTACAACTCCAGATAGCACGCCCAATGGTAAGTGATTATTGAAGTGGCAGATAAAGTATCTGGGGGCATCAGGCTGCCTACCCAAATAATTTCAAAGAGAGCAAAGTGTAAAAAAAGATAACAAGAACCTTCTCCATCAGATCAAAGTCCTGCCCAGTACAGCATTCTATCACCCCAATGGCCAGCCAAATGCCTATGGAAAATCTACAAACACGCATGAGAGTAACCTAGCACCCCTCACTTGTGCCTCCTAGCAACTGGTATAAAAGACACACATTGAAGATGATTTAAAGCCATCATGCCTAGTAGCCACTGATAGCACTATCATCCATCCAACTGCACCTGTACCTGGAGATGTCAGATCTAGCAATGGCAGTACATGCCTTGGTTACATCCTGTTTGGATTACTGAAATGTGCTCCATAAGGGGCTACCTTTGAAAAGTGCTCAAAAACTTCAGTTGGCCCAAAGAGCAGCAGCCAGCTTACTAACTGGGGCTGGCTACTGAGGACATACAGCAACACTGTTTCAACAGCTCCACTGACTGTGCTCCATTTCTGGGCATAATACAAAGAGCTTATCTGAACTGATAGTGATGTGTTTAAGTCTTTTACTCCAAGGCCCTTTTCGCATTAAGTCTTCTCGCACGAGCGGGGGAGGGCGGCTCGCGCAAGAAGCCTTCTCCGGGAGGCTGCCGCTTCCCCCTCCTTCCTTCCTTCCGCAGGCGAAGGAACGAGCGGGGAAGCGGCAGCCTCCCGGAGGCGGCGGCGGCTCGCGCGTCCGTCCATTCCCCCCCGCGCACGCGAGAAAGGAGCCTGTCCCCTCCATCCCCCCCGCGCGCGCGAGAAAGGCGCTCGTCCCGTCCACCCCCCGCGCACGAGAGAGAGAAAGGTGCTCGTCCCGTCCGCCCCCCCGCGCGTGCACGCGAAGCAGGACGTGTCGCGTCCATCGCGCGAGCGCCCCGCCCCATCCCTTCCTTCCGCAGGGGCGGAGGGAAGGAAGCGCGACCCGGCCAGCTCCCGGACGCTCCGCACGAGAGGTAAGTGCACACGGGCGCCGGGAGCGTTGCGCGAGCATGGGTGATTTTCGCTTGGAAGCGAAAATCAAAAAACCTGCGCTTGCGCCGCTTCAGCCCCGTGAGCCCGGCGGAAGTGGGAGTGCGTCGTGCGGAGCGACGCTGCCACTCCCGCGAGGCTCACGGGGCTGTCGCGTGAGAAAAGGCCCGTGCGAAAAGGGCCCAAGTCTCAAGTTAAGTCTCAAGTCTCTACCTTCAAGTCTCAAGTCAAGTCTCAAGTCCTTGAAGATGCTTTCAAGTCAAGTCTCAAGTCTGGAAGCCAACTTTATACCCCAAGCTATATTCTAGAATTTCTGGACAGAGTCAAATAAAGTCAGTTTTAGCAATTTAAGTAGAGCTGGCCTTCCACATTTGCAATTTTGCCATCTGCAACTTCAGAAGTGGGGAATAGGATCCATCTTACTCTCCATTCCTGAAGTTAGAGGCTTTTGTGTAAGTGGGCATACAAAAGTCTGCAGCTTCAGAAGTGGGGAATAGGATCTTTCTTACTTTCCATTTCCAAACTGAAGGATTTTTCAGAAATGGGAAATAGGATCCTTCTTATTCTCCATTACTGAAGCTTCAAAAGCATTAAAAGGATCCTCCTTCCTCAAGCCTGTTGCCTAACACATTTGCTGTTCCCCTCTGAAGAAATACACCCTGCACTCCGGGGACGAGTCTTGTCTTCTGCTCTTAGGAAAAGTTTTAGAAGGCTTCTCCCATACGCAGTAGGGACAGGTTGTTGAGCAGACCTCAAGCCTGCCTCAAGCCCATTGCCTAACCTGTTTGCTGTTTCCCTCTCAGAAATGAGTCCACACTTTGGGCTTAAGACAGATTGTCAAGTGACCAGTAGACAAAAAGAGATGGAAGAATTGTTCAAAGTTGTAAGGTTACTAGATGAATGTGTTATGTTAATGAACCAAGGGCAACAAGTAAGTCACTAAAAATATACAAGTCTCAAGTCAAGTTGAGACAGTGTATCATTTATTGCCAAGTCAAGTCTGAGTCAATTCACTTAAGCGACTGAGTCAGTCAGCTCGAGTCTACATCACTGTTGACCAATAAAGCATATCTTCCTTTATGCACTTACAGAGTTCTAAGATCATCTGGAGAGACCATTCTCTCTGTCCCTCCCCACCTTCTCAGGCTCATCTGGTGGGAAAAGGGGAAAGGGCCTTCTTGGTGGTTGCTCCCAGACTATGGAGCTCCCTCCCCAGAAAGGCCAGGACAGCCCTGTCCTTGCTCTCCTTCCATCAGCAGATCAAAACATTTTGTGCCATCAGGCTTGTACAAACTAGCCAGGGTTAGCCTTTTTATGCTGTGCAATGCTGTTTTTAAGGTTTATAAGGTTTTAATGAATTTTAATACTTTAATGTTTAAACTTTATAAATTATTTTTAAATATTATTAAAAAGCATAAATATTATATTTATACTTTTATTAATGCCTTTGTATTGTTTTCAATTTGAACTGTTTTAAATATGCTGTTAGCTGCCTTTACTCTCATTATTGGGAGAAAGCTAATATATAAATGAATTAAATAAATAAATAAACAAATCTATGGATTTGTCCAGTCTTTTTAAATCTGTCCAAGTGCTGGCCATCTACAGCTTGTAGTCAAAAGATACAAATGTATATAGCTTTCGCACAACTACTTACTCACGGCTGTTATTTCTACAGTTGACACTAATCTCTGAAGAGACTTTAATTTGTACTGTCAAGTTAAACACATATATAAACATAGCACACAAATAAATATAGCACACAATTACACAGCAAAGATCAAACAGCATTGCAGCTAGCATGCTACTTGTGAGAATACAAAAGTAATAAATGCAGTACAATAGTACAGAAAACTAATAATACTTCAAACACACCTGTAGTGCATAGTAATTATTCAAGTTGTTCCTGTTCTGGACCAAAGTGAAAGCTGAGGAAAAACTGGGGGGACATTGATGCAATGTGGCAACCAAGAATTACAGCAGTAGGGTGTTTCAGATTTTGACAAATCATGGCTTGATATTACATGAAAGAGTAATCAAGA
Organism: Ctenosaura bakeri; assembly: GCA_948474755.1. NCBI lineage: Eukaryota > Metazoa > Chordata > Lepidosauria > Squamata > Iguanidae > Ctenosaura > Ctenosaura bakeri. The sequence continues at coordinate 17,825 of CAOLHI010006463.1, forward strand.
ACTGCTTAGCTCCAAAACAGTTGAGGCAAACCTTGGCTTGCCACTTAGCTGTAAATACTAGATTAAAGCGTGATTTGCCATGCAAATACAATGTAAAAGATCTGAGTGGTTGGGAAAGCCCTAACGACAGGTTCAGTCCATACACTGTGCACATGTACTGATTGAGCACGTAAAGCACCCTCAAGACAGCTCCCCAAACCTTCACAAACAATTCCAACATGCTTATGTGGTTGTACCATCTCATTCCCATGCTTAAAAAAGAAAGAGCAGAAGACAGAACATTTCTTTTAAAAAGATGAACAGAGAAACACATACAACATGCAAGAATCTAGCCTCTGAGGTGCCCAGATTGCTTTGCCAAAAGCTATTTGCCTTTTAACTATAAGTGCCAAAATGTCTCTCTTCTACATTTAAAAAAACAGTGGTACATACCTGCTGAGTTTTATCCAATTTGGGCAAAACTATTCAAAAGAGTTTCACAGAGAAGGAGAGAGAAATACAAGTTTAAAGATACACCATTCCATGTAATTATGAACTTCACTGGTGTTAAAAAGGACACTAACAAGCCATAAGCAAAGAAAGGTGGCTACTTGACCTATTCCCCTGACATTAACCTCAATACACAACTCTTTTCTTTTCACAGAAACGTCTCCCTGGAACTGTTGCAACAGACACAAGAGGAATCTGAAATGACAGCAATTAAACTGTTTTTATATGGAGAGAAGAGAAAAGGCCTATATAAAGAATGCATCCAGCACCAACCTAAAAGGTAGCAAACAGGTCTGTTTTGCCTTAAGCACTTAAATCTTTCATAGTATCTGACCAACACCCAACAGAGCAAATTCAGACACATAATGTTTGAAAAACAAATCAGGTCCAGGAGAAGCTGAGCTAAAACATCCCATTCTCTTCAATCAGATTTAAAGACTGGCCTAAACATAACTAAACTAAATAGATCAACTGAATCAACTAAATAACTCCCAACTAAATAGATCAATTGAATCAATGGAATTAACTTTAGTGTTGAATCACCATTCAGCTGCTGAGTAAACTAAGTAAACTGAGTAAACTGCTAATCCTTGAATTAGGACTAGCAAATAGGCTGAGGCCTATTAAAAAATGATCCTCTGCCTGCACATACAAAAATTTACTCAAAATGGTGCTCAATGAGATAAGTAGAGCAAACTGGGCGCTCTGGCAGAAGCTGGTATTCAGCACCCTTCCTTCCCTTTCATCACATGAGGCACTGAATGCAGAGATATCAATATCTCTGACTAGCTTCCAGTGCAGAGCTGTTGGCGGCTGATGGTTTCGTTGCAGATGCAATCATTAGTTAAATAGTTAAACTCCTTTGTTTAACTATTCATTTACTCAAACAGAATCATTGATTACTCTTCCTTAGCAATTTAACAACAAAACTGAATTAACTTTTAATGAACCTTTAAAACATAACCAAATTCACAAGACAGCATGTCAGAAAAATTCTAACACAGCAAGAAACTCAAAGTTGACAAAACATCCTTCCATTCCCTGTCAGTACGTAGTCTGAATTCCAATGCTGCCATTGAGGCCTTGGTATGAGACTTATTCTGCACTAATTTTTGTGACCAGCTGGAGCAACAGAGGCAACTCTGCATCTTCCAACTGATCCAATTGTGGTAGGATTGACAGGCAAGTAGTCTAAGGTACTGTTGACAGGCAAGTAGTCTAAGGTGCACCATAGTAAGGTGCTATGGCCATTTCCGCACTACACTTATAGTGCTATTATTCCACTTTCAACATCTGTAGAATTCTAGGGTTTGTGGTTTCTTGAGGCCAAAGAGCTCTCTGGCTGAGAAATCTAAATGCTTCTCCCTAAACTACAAACCCCAGGATTCCACAGGATATTGAAAGTGGAATAACAGCGCTATAACAGGGTAGTGTGGAAACAGCCTATATTTCAGAGGAATTCTGAAAAGTTCTTGCCTAAGAAAACACTATGAAATTCATGAGGTCATCATAAATTGACAGGTGACCTGAAGGCACACGCACAAACACACAGTCTCAAAATGTCATTTTAATGGGAGTGGATGGGAAGAAGAGTCTATTATTAGAATGATACACAACCAACATGCTTGGTGAAATTAATGAACTGAAATTAGAAAACAGTAGGTTTAAGTTAAGTTTCCACAACAGAAGAATAGTTTTCTAGGTAGGTCCCTCTTCCCAACCGCCCCCCCCCAAGGTACAATGAAAGACAAGATGAGAAGGGAAAAAAAGAGCAGGGAGGCACAACTCCATCATGCCTAGGCTCAGCAGCTGATGAAAGACCCTTCCTCCATCCCACTTGTCACTTCTGTGGTCTTTAAGAGTGAGAAGAACAATCTGCTGGATTTGATCCCCTCCCTATTCCCTTTTCCTTGAGTATAGTATCTTATTTAGATTGTAAACCTGAGAGCAGGGAACAGTCAAATTTGTTAGCCACTCTGGGAGCTTTTCTGCATGGAGAGTGAAGTATAAATATGCTAAGTAAATAGATAAATAAATAATATTACAATGATGATTCAGGCAAAAAATGTCCTGGTTTCAAGGTATGAACAGATCTGACAATCCATCAGCCTGCACCAAACATTGAGACCACTGTAGTTATAGAATCAGAAACCTATCTTGAGTGAACTGATCAAAAGACAATGAATTATTTTAAAGTAAGTGATCAACAGTAAACAAAGGACATAGCTTCTTTGAGACATGCCAATGCATCACCTGACAGCTTAGGATCAGTTACCAGGGTTCAATTCCCAGCTAGGCTACAGAACCCCATTTGGTGACCTGGGATTCTTTACACACTCTCAGCCTCAAAAAAAACCCATGATAGGTTTGCCTTAGGTCACCATAAGTTGGGAACAACTTGACAGCACACAGCAACAATAAATCCATTAGCATTGTCTCACTTAAGCAAATTCTGCTCCCTCTCACTCTCTCAGCAACAGCCTCCTCTCACGCACCTGGGACCTCTGAGAATACTCTTGCTTCCTCTTTATTCCCCCACACGGCTGCATGTTTCAAGTCATATTCAAACTTAAAATACCACACTGAGAAGCTGTGGGCTTTAAAAATATACTGTGCAGTTTTTGTAAAATTTTATGTTCCACCCAAAGGAAATTCTGCCAAACTTACCCTACTAGTTGTTAATACCCCAAAAAAAATTTTCCCCACAAAAATAGTCATTTTGCACAAATTAAAACATCACAAATAGGTTCCCAATCTGGATAATTGAAATGTGACCAAGATAGCAACTGGGCAAGTCTCACAAGGATGAATTCCAGCAACACTCACATAAACAATACAGATAATGTTTGGATAACTATCCCCACATCTGCTATTTGCTTTTTTGTTTTTCTGTAGCCATTAGAAATTTGTTAACATGCCCTAATGTTTCTGAAATTTCTTATAAATGAATAAGCTCTCAGTATTACAGTCCTTATCTCCAAACCACTCCAACCTTTCTTAGAAGAAAAGTGTCCCATCCGAAAAACTGCATTTTTTTCCAACCACCTTTTAGAGAAGTCACTGTATAATTCCTGTATAATGGGTATGGGATTTCTGTGGTACATTTTTTGGCCATTTCCATGCTACACTGTTACAGTGCTATTATTCCACTTTTAACACCCTATGGAATCCTGGGGTTTGCAGTTTGGGGAGGGGTATCTTTGGCCTCAGTAAACTACAAATCCCAGAATTCTGCAGGATGTTGAGAGTGAAATAACACTATAATAGTGTAGTGAGGAAATGGTCTGTGACCTCAACAAATAATACTGGGACAAAGAATCCAATGTCCAAGAATTTTAACCTTAATTTTACACACACACACACACACGGAGTAACAAGCAGCTTCAAGCTGCTAAGGGTTCAATGCTGAGCTTCAACATTTTGGTGAAGTCTCAGAAATGACAAGGAATATAGTTATTCATCTCTGGTGACTGGAGCCCTTAATTTCTCTTTGTCTCTTTCTCTTATGACAAGAAGAGAAAGATTAAGGTTACGCTAAGAAAATATAGTCAGGCTGTTTATAAGGCTGATTAATCTGATTGATTTTTATACAGATTGCAGAAGTCACACTGCTCTTCATATAAAATGTGTTTAACTTGAAAGGCTTTTTTCTTTAAAAAAGCACAGAATGTACTGTATCTCTCACTAAAAATAATTTATGCTAGTATTTTTAGCAGTTGTGTACATATCTTACCTGTTTCAATACATCTAATATAAGTTCATTGAAGACTTCATTAATTGCCATAGATACTGTTTGTCTATCCATCCCTTTGCTAAACCGGCCACTTCCAATGAGCTCAATCAGTTCCCAGGCAGAAAGCCCTTTCCCATTAGCATCCAGGCTGATCTTGTAATGTTCAAATTGTTCTTGATGCCAGCCTAATCCCATGGCTTCTGTTAGCTTCTTAAGCAAGTATTCAATCTGTATAGAAAGGTAAAAAGAGAGAAATGAAATCTGAACAAAAAGAGCAGCAAGTCATTTGCCTGAAAATAGGGGAGAGGAGTGCTGTCTCCCATACTACAGTTGTCAATTTTGGGCTGCGTTACCAAAAGTCCTCTTCTTGTACTGCAGAATAAGGAAGAATTGCCCGAAGGAGGAAAAAGTACTATATGAAACCTCTGAATTAACAGGGCATGAAAACAATTCCAAGGAGAGGCTACAAGCTAAATATGTTGGGAAGATTAAAATGATTCTGCTGCCCTCAGCTGACAAGACATCTAAAGAGAACATTTAAAAAAAAAAAAAAGCTCTGCCATAGAAAGCCAAGATCAAGCATTCTGCTCCCAATACCTGAGGAAAGCCCACCAACAGGCCACAAGTGCAACAACACCCTTCTGATCATACGTCCCAACAACAGATATATGGAGGCAAATTGTCTCTGCGCAGAATGCAACAGATTTCAGATGAACCAGCGGAGTCCCTCTGGAGCCCCCTGAAATCCCCCAAAAACAACTCTGGAAGACTGAGAAACTGCCTAGGATTTTTGTTTGGATTTGTTGGGGTGGGAGAGGGAAGCCAGCATGGGTGTGGGACTAGGACTCTGGAACACCAAGCTCCTTCAGCCATGGAAACCCACTAGGTGACCTTAGGAAAGTCACACTCTGAGCTTTAGAAGAAGGCAATGTCAAAGCTCTCTCTGAACAATTCCTGCCAAAAAAACCACTCACAATAGGTTTGTTTTAAGGTCACAATAAATCAGAAATGACTTGAACACACAACAAGAGAGAGGAAATAATGCAGCACTGCACAGGAGAGAGGGAGGGAGGAAAAATCTGAAAGTTTCACCAGTAGAACATACCCACTGGTACTGGGCAGAATAGCTATCTACTGTGACTGGCAACTAGTTGCAGCTCAACCTTGTCAAGGTTTATTTTTAAAGATATTCAAGCTTGGGTGGATCCCATCCAAGTCACTGCAGCTCTTCACTTCCAATTTTTAACAAACTATGAAAGAGAGCAGCTCAGATGGTAATTGCTAAAAATTACAAGAATGCATTGGGGTTTTCAGTAGATGAAAGGAAAAACAAATTATGGAATGTGGCATTAATAGAAAAACTAACCAATCAAGTTAAAAGTATTAGAAATAATGGAGACCATAAAGCTTTTTTAAGCATCTTGGTTTCCCTTTATTTCTTATGTCAGTACAAACAGAAAGACCTGCAACTATTCATTTAGGTTATGGAATGATGTATTGCCATATGATACTTGGTCTTCTTTTGTACAGATCTGTCTATTTCAACTGCATGATTGATTTTGATTTTCAGATGACTATTCATGTTTTTTCCCATCTCTCTGTCAAATTATGCAGAGAGACAAATGGGAGAATCCCTTAATCACCATCTCAACATCATCATCCTTCTCTTTTCTAATTTCAAACATAAGCAGTCATTCCTCAGAATTAATTATAGAAAAGATATTCTAATATACCATTTAACTTACAAATTGTTCTCTACAACTGTCTCATGGGTCAGAACTGTGGTAGTGGAGGTGGTGGTGGTGGTGGAGGAGGAGGAGCAGGAGGAGGAGGAGGAGGAGGCGATGACAATGATGATATCTCCTCACATACTGAGGGAGAGAGTAGGGCCATGCCCTCCCTTTCCCCTAATATGCGTGCTGCCTCCCCACATTTGCATGTTCAATGTGTCCGAGAAGAGGCTGAAGTGTTCCTCTCCACAAAGGGAGAACTCTGACCTAAATCAGATGTGGAGGAATGCTATGTACCTAGGTTGGTAAGCACATATATCCCTTTCCCATATGTTTCAAACAAGCAGATGGGAAGGTGGCATAGTTGCTGGGCCCATCATCTTCAGGAGGCAAAGCTAGTCTGCTCAACCCCTACATCAGTGGTTCTCAACCTGTGGGTCCCCAGATGTTCAAAAACTTCAGCTCCCAGAAGCCCTGAGCATTGACCATAGTGGCTGGGGCTTCTGGGAGCTGAAGTCCAAACACATCTGGGGACCCACAGGTTGAGAACCACTGCCCTACATGATGCTTGAAAGTGTGTGGGAAGAGACACACCTGAAGCCATTTTTTGCCTGCCTTCACCTTCAGAATCTCTCCTTTGGAACAGCTGAAAAACACACAGTTAAATGACTGAGAAGGAGAGAGGCGGAAGTAAGACAGTTTTGGGAGAATCTGCAACTTTTAATTTCAGTCAGAGTGTCTTAAAATATCTATACAGTCTAGGAATCGTACTGGAGAATATCACTGCTTTCCTTACCCTGATGGGAAGCCATCAGTGGAACTATAGACATCTGCAGCCTACCATGTCCATTTCAGCCACACGGGCAGAGATGCTCCAGTAAGCTTCAAGTACTTTTCAACATAGTGGGTAACAAGTCAGTTCACTTATTCTTTCTCATGACCAAACTGGAAACAAGCCCATCAACGCTACTCTTGCCCAACTGCACACATACAAATACAGTACTTTTTTTTTTCAAGAACAAGAGAAAAATTCTCACATCATTCCATTTTATCCAGCCTGAATATGAGACAGATGCACCAAAGTCTGAAATCAATTTCAGATTTATAGACACATGTACAGGTATCTCCATTTCAGGGATGGCCATGGTCAACTAATTTCAAGAAACTTCAATGTCTATGAACAAACCGAGCTCGCGCTTACATATATGTGGTTTGGCCCACTAATCAATGAGTAATACACACAGGCAACACTCTGCTGTAGGCTTTAATGTAGAGAGCTTGGTATGTGCACAAGGATCTCTACTTTCCAAGTCTTCCAGAAATTCCTATTCCCAACAGGGAGGTGGTAGAGAAGGACTGTGAATGAGCCACCTGCATTCTCAGTACAGAATGTGCCACAACAGCATTAGCAGGCAACCAAGGGCTTAAGTTGTGCCTTGGGTTCTCTAAGAGTATGCACTTCCAGAAACAGGAATGCAGAGGAGGAGAAGTCAGATGCATTATTCGCTCTTTAGAGTTCCCCACATACTGATGGATACTTAAAATCATGATCCACATGAATAAAGAATCACCAACACATTTCATTTCTAAAGCACTACTTATAAAGGGAACCGTACAATACACTAAGAACCTAATTTGGTTACGGGTTCACAATCTAAAATGTGTTACTATGACAACGACCAGGATCCAATAACCATGAAATTAGCTGCATACAGCTAATGGGGCTTTGTCTATTTTTTAGGGCATGGGAGAATAGCAAACTTCAGAAATTTCTCAAAATGAAGCAAACTTTAAAAGCAATTGATATTATGGCACAGGATCAGCTATACTAGAGGAGACAACTCCTACTACATTAGAGCAGTCTCCTGAGATTAAGTAGCTCTTTGGATCACATTCATTATTTATTTTTTAAAAAATAGGTTAGAAAGGTCTGGGAAGTAGAAACAGGAAAATTAAATTTCAGCTTCACTTCCAGGGCATTGCTATTCAATATTATTCCTCTATTGTTGTTGCTGGAGAACCAGTGTGGTATAATAGTTTGAGTATTGGCCCATGACCTTGGACCTCAGGGTTCAATTCCTCGCTTGGCCATGCAAACCTATGAGGTGATCTTGGGCATGTAACACATTCTCAGCCCCAGAAAACCCCATGATAGGTTCACTTTTGGGTCATCGTAAGTTGGAAACAGCTTGAAGCAGACACGAACAACATGAACATTGTTGCTGCTGTATAATCAACTCAAGCAGCTTACATCAGAAAGATACAACCAGTTTAGAAACACCTGGAAGAATAATAATTGGACATGAAAAATGATTTCCTACCTCTTCTGGTACAATGACTAGTGGATACTTGTCTTCAGATAGGAAATTGAAGATGACCCACACTTTAAAAGCATCATCATCGGTAAGGAGCAAGGTGTTTTTTGTGAGGTTCTTTTTGGCACACAACGTCCAACACATTTTATTGAATTCCACCTTATCAAAATTTCCTTGAACCTAGTCAAAGCAAAACAATATAAATGGTTTATAAGGATATATAATGGCAACAGCAGCAGGACTGCCAGAGCTCACATACTGAAATAAAAAGGAAAAATTTTAGAAGTTTTCATAAGAAACCTGAAACTAAACAGTATGTTAATTTGGCTGGCTTCCTCTGAGTATGGAGCCACCACAACACTGCCCTGTGTTTAAAACTGGGCATAGCAGAACTGAGCCAGCTGTACAAATGTCTTAAGGAAGAATACATGTGCTAGAACTGGCTGTCACCATTTCAGGCTGCATACTCAGCTCTCCCAAATGTTAGTTAAGTGTTAAAGGCAAATGTGCAAAATTGTTCATGTCATTATGGCGCAGCAGTTAATAGTAGTGCTTCTTTTCTGTCCTCAAGACTAGGTTAAATTAATGTGTAGACAAGTCTGTTATCTAGTCTCGAGTGTGATCCTCTAATAGCAGTTAGTTAAAAACATAAACTTTCAGGTTACCTTTCGATTCAGCCTGGCTTACTCATAATTGGAAGTATCAGCAGTTCAATACTCCAATATTTTTGCTGCCCTTTGCTCAATTGCCAGCCTGGGCATTTTTCCACTTTCCCTCAGTTCAACAATGTAGACTTTGTTAAAGGGTAACTCACCCTCTTCACTGGCTGAGCTAAATAAATAATTCATTTGCAATCAGGAGCACAAGAGGAAGTATTTTGAGAAACTGAGTGGTGTGGTCAATGAGATTTACGTGGGAGATGTGAAGCAGGGATAACAGATTTCCTGTTGAGCCAAGAGTTCATTGTTTTTCTTGCACAGATTGTCACTACTGCTCTCAGAGAAATAATCTAGAGTAATCTGTGAATGGGCACCAGCTGGAAAAACAGAACAATCCACCAAATATGGCTAGATAAAGTTTCCAGTTTCCAACCAAAACAAGCAGTGAGAAAAATGTGTTACATGACTTTTTTTTTTTGTGCTTAATATAAAATGCCTACTGTGTTCATTGTCTGAGAAACATCATCCATCCTTACACAGTGCAAAAATAAATTATTAAGACATTTCACAACCAAGGTTACCATTGTTAAAATACCTAGTATGCAAGCAGCCCTATTAACAAAAATGGTTTTCAGTCAGATACAAAATTCAACAGCAACAATCCTGTAAGAGGCTGTATGCTCTAGGAAAGTGTACAACAGACCACATGGCTATCGTATCAAAGGTCCAGGGTTTATTCCTGGTACCTCTGGTTAAAAATGATTTTGCACAGCAGACCTCAAAAACTCTTCTACTTAAGAACTGGAGAGGGGGAAAGATGTGGCACACAGAAAAGCATACTTTCTATACCTGGAATGAACAGCATTGTGTCAATTTTAAATATTGTTTACATTGTTCTAAATACACAGTGTTCAATTAACTCTTTATTTTTCAAAATATAAAACTAAGGTGGTACAATTTTTGATTGGACATGCAGTAGCCCTGAAGGAGACCTTTAAAGCAATGATCACAAAGAAAATGGCCCCAAACATGCCACTGCCAAGTCTTTAGGAAAAAGGTTCCTGCTGGTACCAATGAAAGCTTTTCTCCCCCTGTAAACCCCCCAGGCTTCTTGTAACAAGAGGGAATTTTTTATTTGGATCACAGCTGGGGAAGGAAGGAATATACTGTATTTGCCAGCATATAAAATGCACCCGTGTATAAGACACACCTCATTTATACACTGTGCATATAAAACACACTGGTGTATAAGACGCATCCCATTTTCAAACAGTATTTTTTGGGGGGAAAGTAAATCTTATACGCCAGCAAATACAGCAGCTCCCTTTCTGGTTGGTCTAGTTTCAATAAAAATAACCCCCTGTAGTTAGTACTCAAAATACGAGTACTTTGTTCATGTACACATTAGGTAATGTAATCTGTAATTTAACCCATATGATACAGAGTCCAAATACCTCTGTCAGCCATAGTAGATCCCAGGCTTAAAAACAAACAGACACACACACACACACACGAGTGTCTTGATACTGCTCAAAGACAGCTTGATAGGTATTACATGCAGGATGGAAATTTCAAATGTAAAATAAATTTAAGAAAGATTGGGGAACGGAGATAACACGCTTGAGAAATTACTGGGGGATGATTTCAACTTTTGGATTTGAGATTTAATAGTTATCATTAAACCGCAAGAGTAGTTCTTACCATGTTCAGCTTGAAGAAGGCGATATAGAATTCACATTATACCCATCATAATAACTAATATTAGTAGTAGCAGTATCTTTATATATATCCTGCTTTTTTCCCCAAGCTGGGACTCAAAGTGGCTTACAATAATTAAAAAGACGTAGTTAACAATCACAAAATACAAAATTAAAACACAATTAAACAGTCAAAAGGAATTGAAACAAAGTTAAAATATATAATTAAAAACTCATACAGCCATACACATCAGCAACACAAGTTACAATATCCAGTACATTTTATCAGACAGGCCACATATAATCGCACACTGAACACATATTGGAATAAAAATGTCTTTATTTGACTGCATAAAGAAAATAGGAAGTGTGCCAGCTTGACTTCTTTGGAAAGGAAGTTTCAGACCTTGGAAGCAACCACTGAGAAGATCTTCTCCTGTGTCCCCTTAAGATGTACATACAAGGGTGGTGGGACATAGAGAAGGGTATCGCCAGTAGATCTCAAAGCCCAGGCTGATTTGTAAGGGAGGATACAGTCCTTCAAATAACCAGCACTTTGAATTGTGCCAGGAAACAGACTGGCATCCAGTGGAATTGTTGCAACAACAGTGTTGTGTGATCCCTGGAACCAGCAGCAGTTAACATCTGGCTTCAGCTCTTTGGACCAACTGAAGCTTTTGAACACTCTTCAAAGGCAAACCCACACAGAGGGCACTACAGTAATCCAACTGGGATGTAACCAAGACATGTGTCACTGTGGCCAAATCTGAGGTCGCAAGGACTGGCACAGTTGACGCATAAGCCTTAACTGTGCAAATGCACTCCTGGCCACTGCCGAAACCTGGGCTTCCAGGCTCAGAGGTGAATCCAGGAGCACCCCAGGCTGCAAATCTGCATCTTGAGGGGGAGTGTAACCCCATCTAACACAGGCTGAATTCCTATTCCCTGATCTGTCTTTTGACTCACCAGGAATATCTCCATCTTGTCTGGATTAAGTTTCAATTTGTTCACCCTCATCCAGTCCATTACTAATGACAGGCACTGGTTTAGGACCAAAACAGCTTCCTTGGCTTATAGTGGAAAGGACTAATAAAGCTGGGTATAAGTAGGGCTGGAAGTCAAACATTTGTATTTCCCTAGATTATTCAGTCTTAGTGTTATTTTCAGATTAGTTTAGTTTTTGTGGCTATTAGCTTTTGTCTTTATTGTAATCATTATGTGTAGTTTTATATATCTAAAGTTTGTGTTTTAATTTTAAAAAATGTAAAAAAAAAAAGCAAATTCATTCCATTCCCATGAAGCATTCCTGAGAGAAACATTATCCACTGACAGTGTGGGAAGGAGAAGAAGGTGGTATGAAATTATACTACTACTTCCTCTCTCCTCTTATTTTATCTAAAGTAAGAATCCGATGCTAATCATTATGAGTTGGGTATATTTAGCACCGTGTTACTGAGTTTCAGAAAAGGCATTAATCATTCAAAGAGAACAAACGCCACTAAAAGAAACAGAGTCCATGTCTACTGAAACCTTTTCTGCACTTAATTGTAATTACAAGTATAGAACAAGGAAGCTGTTTTTTCTCGGGATTCCCCACTCATAAGCTTTGTCTTGGCAGCAATTTAAAAAAAAACACACACAATGTCAGTCACTTTTTGTCCTCTAGGCTTCCTTGTACACCATTCAAAAAGGGGCGGGGTTAATTTGAAAATCTGTTCTATCTTCTCATTTTGTTTGTTTTTAAGGTAGGAGGGTCAAGTCAGTATTTGACAAGCTGCATCAATGTGAGGGGACACAGTCATAAAATAGCTGTTGCATTTTTGGGACCCTTCCCTTTAGGTCTATCATAAAATTGCCTTACAGAACTTCATACGTGGAAGGAAAAAGCAGGCACATGCCTCCACCAACAGCACATTCTATGTGGTGACCATGTTTATCATCTTCCTCACTATATAAACATACCATGAAGATTCAGAAAAAATCACTGTCTCAGATCAGATCAGATCAACTGCAAGGCACTCATGAATGAGTTTGACTGGCCAAATTAAGATATAAGATACTCTTAGTATTCAGTTCAAGCAGCGGCTTGTCTAACCAGCACTGGAGACTGCTTCAGAAGAATTTATTTACTTATTCAATTTATATCTCGCCTTTCTTCCAAATGGGATTCAAGGTGACTTATAATTTTAAAAGATGCTGCTAAAACATTAAGTTACCGAAGTTAAAAAGAAATTAAATTATTACCATTATTAAAACACAGAATCATAGCATCATAGAACTAGAAGAGATCACAAGGAACATTGGGTCCAACGCTCTGCCATGCAGGAATACATAATCAAAGTATTCCTGACAGATGGCCGAAAACCTCTAGACAAGACAGTAAAAGCACTTAAAACATATTTAGGACATAGCTGCAATAAAAGATAAAAAGATTAAAACGGCACACACACACACTATTCCATAATGAAAATTCAAAAGCCCACTTAAACAAAAATATCTTCATCTGCCAGTGGAAAGAGAGCGGGAAGGGGGCCAATCAGACCTCCCATGGAAAGGAACAGCAACCAATGCTCTAGCTATGTGAGCAGTTCTGTTAAGACAGTTCTGCCTCACTGCATGCCACTGTCATACAATTACAACTACAGAATTTTGTAATTAATGTAATCCATTAGTAGTCTCTAGAGGGATTCTCAATACAGGATTGGTGCTACTAAATCTGGCTTTGCTGGGAAAACTGACAAACAGATTTAAGAACATGGAAAGCTGCCTTTTACTGAAACAGACCACAGGTATATCTAGTCCAATATTGTCAACTCTGATAGGTAGGAATGACTCTCCAGAATTTCAGGCAGCATTCTTCCTTGCCCTACCAAAACATCCCTGGTAATACTTGGTGGTCTTCCATTCAAGTACTAACCAACCCTGAACCTAAGTGCTGCTTAGCTTCCAAAATCAGATGAGTTTACATCGGTGCAGGGTGGTAAGAAGGTTTTCAGCTCAGGTTTCCAGAGGACAAGCAAAGCATGAACCGTCTTACACTGTCTCATACCCTTTCACAGAGGGATGAGTGAGTCTCTCCTTCATTGTCTCCTCATATAATATTCTGGAAGGGATCTCTATGTTTATGGTTCTACAGCTTTTAATTTCCTAATACATCTTTGTATTTTCTGAATCTTGGCTCTCTTTACAATTTGTAATTCTTGTAATTCGTAATTGTTCATTTTTCTTCCCTCTTCTAGATTGCAATCTCATTTGAATTGCCTCATTTTGTGTTTCTGTAGGCTTTTGCTGCTTAATATCAATAAAATATTTGAAATTCAAAAAATAAAATAAAAATCTAAATACGGATACGGATGCAGCATGTATATGGCACACACCTTTTCCAAGATGAATCTGTTTAAATATGGCATATACCCTTGATTGGAAACAGGTCCTTCATCGTCATCTCTAAAATGCTCTTCTAAAGCCACTGGATCATGTGGAACGTTCAGCAGTGTGCACAAGTTGTGAGAAAGGACCTAACAAAAAGAGAGAGAGAGAGAGAGAGAG
>CAOLHI010006464.1:0-32587 GCA_948474755.1 Ctenosaura bakeri
GTCTATCTCCAAAGTATCCAACAATTTCAAAATCTAGTCATATCATCATCCTGCATTGGGGACAGGGGAAGGATGGGATCTGGACAGTGCTAATGCACAATGTTGTCTGTGTCCCGTCATTCTCCTATCCCCAGGAAGCGCAATTGTGCTGCAAACTATTCACCGGTTTTACCTGTCAATGACAGGCAATTGCGCAGCCCTCCCTAACAATAGCATCATGTGTGGCTCTCCCACACTTACCTGAGCTACTGAGGGTCAGGAAGTGCGACAACTGTGCTTCCTGCCCCAGTGCAGCCTGGGACAGTGCTCGGTTGTGCTGTGGAAGGAAGAGGCATGGTCATTGTGTTTCTTCCATTTCCGTAGGCAGTCGATGCGGAAGGGAATGCTCCTGTCACACTCCCCTCCCAGGAGAGGGTCTCCCAAGGATCCCCATGGGACACCACTGGGATCCAGTAACTTGTGGAAAGTGCCATAGTCCAACTTTCAAACCACTTCCCCATGTTAGCTTTCCCCCCAGATACTATTGGACAATAATTCTCATTCCTCATTGCCAGCATTGCCAATAGTGAAAAATACTGGGAATCATAGGGCAGTGATGACTGGAGGCCATAAATACCCCATCTTTGACTTACTGTAATACAATATAGAAATTTGGAGAAAAAACCCCCCACTATCAATGAAAGTCATAGTACCAGTCCTGCTCAATAAAATTAACATATTATACTGTGGTATTTCATGTTTTCCATACCAGAATGCCAAAACCCCTTATCCAATCAGTTCTTATGACAAAATCAAAAGTCAAATTTGCAAATCTGAGACTCCTCTGAAATGCAAGGTGCTGACTGATCAAAGCTAAACATATGCTGACAACTAGACATCTGCATAATCTCACATCATGGAGCCATGCCCGGGTATTGTCTTCAGACAAATCAGTTTGGCAAGATGGCTCAGGTCTGCAAACTTGACAGTTTTCCTTGTTGAGATTCCAGCTGAACAACTCTGTATTCAGTATCAAAACTCAAAGAAGTTTGTTCATGTTAGGAACTTAGACAGTGAAATGCAGGAAGAATAAAGAGTCTAGTCAAAATGCCCTAATGACACTAGGTTGAATACAGTTCCCAGTCTCCTCTAAATTATTACATGAAGCATGGGGGGGGGGAGACATTTCCAATGAGTTAGTTGTGAAAGTATTTTCTGCCCCCCGTAAATATTCCAGTTTATGGAGCATTAGGATTAGGATCAAGTTTAAGGTTAGGGTTAGATCTAAAGTATAATATACTTTTTAAAAAAAAATTTCTGAGAATTCCAGTGTTCCCCTGGATGGTGCCAACCTATTGACAACCAAAGAATATCAGTGTGGATTCCAGGATGGATGGGGTGAGGGGGCTGATTCCCCACCCCCTGAAATGACCTCACAAAGTTGGATGACGAAGACTCATATGCAGTCAAGTTTCCTCAAGCATTATCAACCAGAAGAATACATACTTAGATAACTTTATTGAGGAAGTCTTCAGACTATTTCAAACAGATAAAAATAAGAGTAAAAACAATAACAACAACAACAGCAGATAGGCACATTGAAAATTGCTAAAATTATAAAATATCATATAATATATACATTTAAAATAACATTTTTTTCAAATTAAAAAAGAGACTGGCCCCTCAAAGTCACCAATAAAACCCGTCTAATAGTAAAAATGTCACATGAGACAACTAGGCGGACTCTTATCTGCTTCTTGCTTCCTCCGTCTTGTTGCTTTGACAGCAAAAAGGGCAACCATGAAAGTCACAAAGGGATTGAGCCCCTGCAACAGGAAAGTCAATTTAGACTCATCATCCCACTCTCTCCAACTAACTAGAGCCATTTCCTCACTAGACTGTTATAGTGCTATGATTCCACTTTCAACATCCTATGGAATCCTGGGGTTTGCAGGCCAGCCCCTCCCAGAACTGCTAACCCCATGATTCCATAGGATGTTGAAAGTGGAATCATAGTGCTATAGCACTCTAGTGCGAAAATGCACTAGGAATGGGTCAAAATAATGCGCATATAATTGACAATGCAATATGTAATGAGCAGGATCTTCAACATTAGATGCCCCACATATACTAACTCTGTCTTGAATAGGAATACCCTGATAACATCCCTGCAACATCCTGGTGTCCATTTGCTCAAAGCAGAGACATGTAAAGGCCATGTGTAAATCTTTATTTTCAATGTAAAGGACAGATATAATTCTTCCTGAAAAAGAGATTTAGCCCTTGCTAACCATTTCATAGATCTTACGGAAGCCTAGATCTAATTGCACTCTAATATCTATCACTCTTTGTTTAAAGTACGAAAGGATCAAGCACCAAGAAATAGTAAGGCAGCGGTTGTTGCTGAGCCTTGCCACAAATGTTAAAAGCTGCCTGCAATCTATCTTATGGGCGCTTACTTGGGAGGAAGCTACACTGAAAACAGAATAATATTGGATGGGAGAAATAAATTGCCCTCTTCAGACTATGCCCTGAGCCTGATTCTCTGTACCTCAAGCATAGCAGATATACTGGTACATGTCTTCCATTTTCATGTACGTGACCTTGTGTCTACTTAACCTATCTCTACAACAGCACAGCAGAGAGAGGAATGGGATCGGTCTTACTTTCTTACTGGGATTACTCACTCTGTGTCTACTTACCTCTCTGCACAGCTGTTGATTTCTAAGCAATATAACAGAGCGGGGGATGTGATAGGTCTTATGTACATTTGCCTTTGCTTGATATGTGAATTGTCATTTTTAAAAAGCTTAATTTTGTGATGTTTAATTTATTATTTTGCCGTTGCTTTCATAGTAGCCAGATTGTTTCATGTTTCAGTTGGTTGCTGTTGGTTATTATTTTAATGCAATGCAATGCAATGTGATTTAATTGCTTTGGGGGGCGAATACTTGCAGGTAGGCAAAATTAATAGCAACCTGCCTGCCAGTTTTGATCCCCTCACCTTAAAAACAGTTCCTGGCATGTCACTTCTGATTTGCTGCATCATGGAGCCCCCCAAAAATCTGTCAGTTTGCTAGTACAGGATAGAAAGCAATGGGCAACCTGCAGATAAAGCCAGTGCTAATTATTCCTTGTGTGCTCCCAAACATAATGGCAAACCACCTCTGAGTATGCTTTGTCTAAGAAAACCCTACGAAATTCATGAGGTTTCCAAAAGTCAACAGGTGACTTAAAGGCACATAAGCACTGCTTCCAGAATAAGCAGGGTTCCTATTTAGTACATAGCTCATTAAGTCTGTTGTATTGCTCACCTTTGAGCAATGCATGAAATTTGTTTTAGACAAGAAGATAAAATATTTTCCACGATTTCAGTCTCCTCTCATACGTACACAAGCTGTCTCTAACAGAATTTGATTTGAAGGTGATGCCAATAATTTAGATAATCAGAAGTATGTTTTGTCCTCTTTAGAAATAGGAAAGAACCAATTGTTATAAAATGATGGATTAGATCCAGATTTAGTAATATCTAAGAGATCCATTGAAATCAATGAGATTTAGGTCCATTATGTAGACTAAATGGAATCTCAATATTTCAGTGTATCTGCCATAACATGATATAATATGACAAAATGTGGACCCAGTCTTATGTCTACAACTACCTTCCCCAGCCTGCTACCATCTAGTCATCTTGCTGGTTGGAATGATGGGATTTATAGTCCAACACACGTATTGGGTTCTGGGTTGAGAATGGCTGATCTTAATTACTCAGGCTGTTTAATCCTAATAGTTTTCAAATATGCATTTAATTTGTGCATCTACAATGCCATTTATTAACAAATTCAGATATAGCCACAAGGTTGAAAAAATGCTTGGTAAACTATACCATCAAGCTCCTTACAATTCCTTTTTAATTTTTTTAAAAAATATTAATTTTCTTAAAATATTTAGAACATTCAAATGCTACACTAACTGCAATGTATTTCTTACCTCAGTTCTGATGTTTTCCAAGTGCTGCAACTTTTCCTGGATCAAGGTATACGCTTTCCTTTGCAATAGTCTCATTTTTATCAAGCAGTGGAGAGATCAGCATTACCGTCATATATTCTATATTTGATCAAAAAAGGTGCAGGCGACACAAACTTACCAATTGTTCTGGATCAAACGTATCATCTGTCAAGCATAACAGAAGGAGGAACAAAGTGGGAAGGAGATGGGAGGAGGCAGAGAAGAACCAAGTATTCCATGAGACATTTGAGACATCGCAGGGGTGTTGCTATTGGGGGGGGCAAAATGAGGCCACCCCCCATTAATTTTTTCTTCAGTCCCAAAATTTCTAGCATTGCAACAATTTAAAACATCAGCTGAATTTTAAGAAATTCAATTTAGAGACCCAAAGCAAAGGAGCAAGACATGTTATCAAGGAAAGCATAGCAAATAGGTGTGAACAGTTTCAGTGTCCTTCTGTAGTGCTAGAAATTTGAAGACTGAAGGAAAATTTCATTTGGGGAGCAGAATTCCTATTTTGGGGGGCAAAACCTTAATTGTCCCTACCCCTCACCCCCATAATTATACCCCTGCCAGAGAGAATTCTTATTTTCAGATTTGCCAGATGTGTAACTCAATCTCCCATCTATCAAACATTCTTTTACAATAGTCAGCTTCAGTCTTCCTCCAGAAGAAGAGGAGTTCATTTATCGCCTTTCAGTGCAGATAAAATTTCCAAAAGATTCCATATGAAAACCAAGACAGTATAAAAGAATTCAATTCAGGAGCCCTAGATCTTATGTATGGGTCATTTTGTTTGTTTGCTTGCTTGCTCGCTTATTTTGTTTATACCCAATTTCCTCCAAACTGAGATTCAAGTTTTCTCGCAATAGGAATAACTAACACACACGTAGATAAAAACACAAAGGCCTGAATTCTATTCTTAGTAATGATCAGCATGCATCAATTGGATCTACCTGCAATTGATTCAGTAGAAGTTCTCTGGTTAGAACTAATCAATTGAATTTGGGCCAAAAAGTTACAATAGTAAAACACAAACTAATTATAATATTTAAACACATCATGAATTAAAAGCAAACTAAGAACACATCAGTAAAGCAAGCACAGCACCCACTTGTTAAAAGCCTCTTTTTCATCAACCGATCAGTTGCCAACACTAAGTGAATAACAAAATCTTTGCCTTCTGCTTATTGACAGAAAGGCCAGATTTGGCCTCCATCAGAAGGGAATTCCTGGGGGCAGCCGCCAAGAAGACTCTCTCTTGTATCCATGATGCAATGTGCCTCTCAACTATCAGAATTAGTTAAACAATTAGCTGTAACTAAAATCCAAACTTTTAAATTACAATGCAAATGTAACCTAAGATAGGATCCACACCCATGTGTGCAAGACTAAGGCCACTTCCACACTCGACTGTTATAGTGCTATTATTCCACTTTCAGCATCCTATGGAATCCTGGGGTTTGCTGCAAAATTTCCAGGAAGACAAACAAGACATTCAGAAGAGCTTTAAACAGCTTTCAAGAATCTACTGGCCATTTCCATACTACACTGTTATAGTGCTATCATTCCATTTTCAACATCCTGTGGAGTGCTGGGGCTTGTAGTTTACTGAGCCAAAGAGCTCTCTGGCTGAGAATACTAAATGCCCCTCCCTAAACTGCAAACCCCAGGATTCCTCAGGATGTTGAAAGTGGAATAATAGCACTATCACAGTGCAGGGGGGAAATGGCCTGCTGTCTCACAAGATTAAAAAATACAGAGTAAGCAATTTAACCAGTGACCAAATAATTAATACAGACAGAGTATTCAACCAAAGTACCCAAGGAACAAAATAAATCTACAGACTAAATATGCAAATTCAGGTTATTCACTCAAAGAAATAATCGTAGCAAATGTTACAAAAGCAATTTCAAAATGGAGATGACCTAGCCAAAAAAAAATATTTAGCTACGAC
The DNA here is from genome assembly GCA_948474755.1 of Ctenosaura bakeri. Lineage (NCBI taxonomy): Eukaryota > Metazoa > Chordata > Lepidosauria > Squamata > Iguanidae > Ctenosaura > Ctenosaura bakeri. The sequence goes on from CAOLHI010006464.1 coordinate 5,945, forward strand.
TGACAGGACATCTTACACATATGCCTACTAAGATAGAGGACAGTGTGGGGGAGAAGTGTTGAGTGTGTGATGAATGCCCATCTTTTATACATTTGTTGTTGTTATTGTTGTTGTGTGCCTTTGAGATGTCATAAGACAATCCTAAGGTGAAGCTATAAGGGGTTTTCCTGGGGCTGAGAGTGTGTGATGTGCCCAAGGTCACCCAATGGGTTTCCATGACCAATTGGGAATCAAACTCATGTCTTCAGAGTCACAGTCCAATGCTCAAACTTTACCGCATGCTTATTCACCTTTTCTCCTCTAGTTTTGTAAATTCAGTCTGACCATTTTTTAAAAAAACCCACTTCCTTAGCATACAGAAGTGCAGTGCAATATGATGCTTTATTTATTTATGCCTTAATTATTTATTCACTATAAAACAGAAGTTTAGAAAAGGGTGATAACCAAAGAAAGTGTTTGCCATCGAAGCAGCTGACGTGAGAGTGATTGCTGGTGGGTTCCTTTGTCACGGGAGCAGTGAACCTTCTTCAGGGTTTATGCTGAAGCCTGAAAGTGCTATTCAAGATACTGGACTTATTGGAGTGGCAGGACTCAACATCCTGGCAAGGTCCTTGAAAGTTCAAACTGAAACATTGGGTGGGTTCACTATCCTGCTGACAGGGAAGCCACAGCTCTTATTTCAGGCCAAGAATTTGGATGCCTGTCTGGATAAATTGGTTGTGGGAGTGCTCTTTTCAACCATATACATATCTTTAAATATGACTCTGTTCCCCACTGCATAACTTTATATTTTTCTTTCACCTTCCTCGCTGTCATATTTTAGCCTTTGTGCTTGTTTTGTTTTGTTTTTTTGGAAGCACCTCCAACAGTTTTGGGGAAGAGAGAGGCGTATTTATTGAATGAATGACTGTTGGTGTTGGCACATTATATCTCTATGTATTTTAACATTTTAAGGCTACTATCTGGGAGTGTTAGGTGGCAACTGTGGAGCAGGTGAAAATTGCATGTTTCTATGAATATAATTAATTTCACATCGCCAAAATGCCCTCTCCTACAGGACGTTATCCCACACTTCCTATACAAAAGCAAGCAGATGGGGGTGGGATAGCACCTACATGTATCGGGCACAGAACTGGCTCTCAGAATCATTCTCAAATTCTCTTGTTCCCTTCACAATCTCCTTTCATCTCTGAGCTCTCACACTGCAACCTTTGTCAAAAATCTGGGGGTTTTCATCATTCATTTGTTGATACATCTAATGAATGACATCTGGCACTTTTTTCACCCTTAAAATGTCTAACTATAGTAAGAGAGCGGAGAAGGAAAGTTTGTTCCTTGGGGCTGCTGTTTTTGACCACATCAAAAAGAGTCTAATGGAGTGAATCCTCGCAGGAGAAATAATTTTGTTTTTACTTGGGAACCTTCTGTACCATAGGATCTGGGGATCAGGAAGGAAAATAGAATGATCTACCCTGTGAACAAAGGAAGGAAAGAATATTCATTTTCATTTTAGGGAAGGGTTTCCTTGATCTTTGAAATACCCTGCCATGTATAAGAACAGAAAATTGTGACATAGTTTAAACGCTATATGATAAATGTCATCATAATATTAATCCAATAATTGTTGGTCCTATAATAACAGCATTTAGGAGATGAAGGACTTAGGTTTTGTGGTAATGAGTATTTGACCCTCCAAAGATTGTCATACTACAACTCCAATCAGCCCTAGTCAGTAGAGTCAATGATGAGTGATGATGAGATCTGCAGTCCCACCCCCAAGGGCCACACATCCCCCTTAAACCATAAACAAAGCTGAAGGTCTTATGAGACAATCCAGTTTGCCCACCCCTGTTGTACAGTGAAGTAGCAAAAGTGGTGTATAAATGTAAGTAAAATAAAAAAAATGAAGCATTTCTTTATAACAATTTGTAGATGACATTTCTCAAGGTGGGATACACAGAAGTCAATAGAATAAGAGAAGTACAAGTACAGTAATCTGCATGATGGGTTGATTCTGGCTTTATGTCATACTTAAGTATACCATTCATGACTTAACTTCAGATTTCTTGGCAAATGAGACTAAATGATGGATCTAACCTCATGCACTGAAACTTTTTTTAAATATATTTTTTATTACGCTTGCAAAACATGAACAGTAGCAAAAGGTGACAAAGAAACTTTGCACTGAAACTTTTTTAGCATAGGCAAATATACTGGATTGTTGATTGTCCAAGTCATTTCACCCTCAAATTATCTATAACTCTGTCACAACATTTTGTTATGGATGCTTATAAAGATGAGAGCCAATATGATGCCATGGATAAAATCTGGGACTGAGACTGGAGAAAACTCCACTGAACCATGACATTCACTGAGTTACCTTGGGCCAAAAACTCTCTCAGCCCAACTTACTTTACAAGGTTGTTGTAAAGCAGAGAGGAAAGAAAACAAGTATACTATCTTCTGTTCATTGGTGGAATGGCAGGAAACAAATATAACAAAAATTCATACACAGAGAGAGAGAGAGAAGCAAAAGAGTATCACTCATATCTTACATTCAAAACCTAGATTGCTAAAATTAGTAGTCTCAGTCCAGTGTGTACAAGGTAACACTTTCCTCAAGATCAAAGTGCAATTCATTTTTGATATACAAGAGAACATCAAAGCAAATTTGCAGCACTCATTTAGAGGAAGAATACTAGAGCCAACGTTACAAACCCCTAGCCATATCCACTCTACTATGTATATATCCAACTTAATGTGATCCACAGCAAAGCAAAAATGCAAATAGATCTAGAAATAGGCTAGTGTCCTTTTCAGTAATCAAAAGATTATGAACTGGATTTACAATCTTGTAACTGTTGGAGATTCCCATTTATAGTCATTAACAACCAAACATGACTCCAAAAACTACCTTTTCTGACTGACTGCACCCCAACAGAAGGGTTTCTGGTCACTGCAGATTGGGGGACTTGGAAATGCAGCACTTAGGTCTCTGGGAAATGCAGCATTCTCCTGATTTAGAGAGAAGCAGCTATGGCAGGACTCCAAGGGATTTCTCCAGCCACCTATTGTCAATGTCCCTGTGACCAAGAGAGTGTGGCAGAAGTTATTTCCTAGTGCCTCAATCTACAGTGGGTCAGAAACCCTTTGGTTGAAGGGTTACCAAACTGAAAAGATGTAGTTTTACATCTGACATCAACAGCTGCATCATTGTAGTTGTGTCTGAAAATGCAAGATCTCAGCCACAGATATAGCTAGAGAGAGAGAGAAATAGGTAACTTCCCTCCTGCTCCACAAGAGTCTCTTTCACATTACACAAATATAGCACTTTGATTCCACCTCAGCTGCCATGGTTCCATCATACAGAATCTTGATTTTGTAGTTTGATGAGGTAGTCCAATTTATCTGCCAGAAAGCTCTAGTTGCTTCACCAGTACAAATTCTCATACTCCATGAGATGGTCTCAAAGTCTCATAATTATATAATAGGAGAGAGACCAAAGCTTTGTCTTACAACAGGGATGCAGAATATGTGAGCCTCCAGAAGTTGTTGAACTGTAACTCCCATCATCCTTTACTATTGCCTATGTTGACTAGGGCTGCTGGGAGTTGTAGTCCACCCACTCCTAATTGCCACTTTGCAGCTCACTCGGCAGGGGAATTAGGTGGTGGGACTTGTGGATTTCACTAACATACACTCTATACACAGAGTTTCCACTATAATATGAGCACTACATGTGTGATTCGACTAGGTTTCAGTTGTTTTTTGTGATTGTCAAACTTCTGTCATTTGAGCCGTACAGCTCCGGGTACTGCAACATCTTGAACCATCCAAGCATCTTAGCAGATCTCATAGTTTCAATGGATTTCTGATGTCTACAGATATTTCATGTCTGTAACATTAGCAATTGCTATAACAAGACATTTTATGTTTAAATCATCTCTTTTTTATATAATCTGCGTTTGCCGGTAGGGAGTGATTCTAGGTTCCATAGTTTTGCATTATGAATCATTTCCTGCCTTCTCTAACCTTTTAACAATCTTCTTTCCTTTCTCATCCAAATGGTTTCCTTATATACTTCTTGGTAATACAATACAGCTTGACTAATATTCACAAATGTGTAAATACATATTCGTATTCTATCATAATAAGTATGTTCCCAGAATTTTCCATTGGCAATCTACTGTTTCAGTAGTATGTGTTTTTGATTAGCTTCAGCTAATTTTCCTTAATTTTTTTTTTCTGGCAGACAGTTATTTTAATGGCATTTTTTGAATCTTTATTAATACTTGCCACAAGTCATACCATTTCCAGATGTCCAGCTGCCATTGAAGTAAGTAAAGGAAACAAGATGGCCAGCTATGCTGTGTTTAGAACACCAAAATAACACATGCTGTAATAACTGATGCTTTCATTTTCTTCATAATAATCTATTGTTCTTTTTCCACCTCTTACATATATCCATGTTTCAGGTATTCTCCATGGTTGCAAACAATATTTAAATCAGCTTCTGTACGCATTAAGATACCTTGTTTCTAAATATTGAGGGTCAGAATTGGACCTGGAATGTTATTTTTGGACTATGACTTCTGGAATCCCCTTTCCGTGGAGAATGGGGGGTTCTGAGAGCTGTAATCTGAAAAGCTTTTTCCAAACTCTAAACAGAATTCAACAATTACACTTAAATTAAACACTTTGGCCATTTCCACATGGGGTTTTTAACACAGGGCAGAGCGTCTTCCAAGGAGGACGTCTGCACCTTGGAGCGGACTGGGTCAGAACTACTTAACGTAGATCCACACCCCAGCCCACTCTGGAATGACCCTAAGTGGTCGTCCAGCATGCTTTTGAAAGACTGCTAAAAACAGGTCTTTCAAAAGCATGGAGCGCGCCACTGTGAGCCTGCTCCCTTATGCAGATTCGCAGGCTCGCATTGGTGCAAGCCTGAGATCTGCCGAGGGTGGGCTTTAGGCTGGCGAGCTTCAGCAGTTGGTCGAGACCCTCGACCAACCAGAAGCCGCCATTTTCATCCCCGGAGCAGTGCAGAGCGGCGGCCACGCACTGCTCCGGAGAAACGTGGACCAGATCAGGAAGCCCAAAAGTTCAGTGAGTAGCGTCATGGGGCAATTCCCTTGCCTCATGCGGAAATGGCCTTTGAAATCAGTGGAATTTCAATTAGTTATTCTGGCATGGCTATAGGCTGGGATGCCCCAAAAACATTGCCACCCGGGGCAGATCACCCCACTCCTCTGTCCCTATGCAACTGCATGGATATCTAGTGGCTTTTCATGTCTGACCAAAGATTCAAATCCTGGTTCTTCCAGAATCCAAACTGAACAAACTGTTAAGTTTCCTTGGTTCCTATATTGGGAGACAGGATGTAGACAAACAGATTATTAGACCACACTGACTCCCTCAGAACCCTTATACCTCAGAATACTAACAATGGGCTAACCTCACATCATGGCATTACCTTCTTCTTATGCTTGTGGACTTCCCAGGGGCATAAAGTTTGCTCCCATGTGGACAACAGAACGCTGGATTAGATGAACCTATCATCTGATTTAGAAAGGCTCTCCCTCTGCTCTTCACACTTCCTGGTTAGACTGACATTAACTTTATGGCTAAGGTATTTTTATGCTGCCAAAAGCATGGATTTCAAACCAGACTTCTTACACAAAAGACAACATGACCAGACTATGGAATTAGATACAAATTTCAGCAGAAACATCTGGATTCCAAAACTAGGTTCCCCTTCCCTATTTTAACAGAGGAAACAGAACACATACTATAGATATATGGTTTTTAATATCCAGCTTCTGAATCTATATTATTTTGGCCTTCAAAGTAGATTTGAAATGAAAAACTCACTTGAGTGCTACTTAGCTGTATTCAATGTTATGAATTCCACTTTTAACTCATACTCTGGGACTTGCCCTTTGTAAACAAGGTGCTTTCTGCTTAAACAATTTCCCCAGCTCCTTTTTCTCCTTTTCTCAAAAAAACAAATCTGTGGGCCTTCTGTTTAGTGCATCGTCTTTCAAGCACAGCAAGAGGTCTGTTTGTGTGGGTGAAATGAGAGCTTTGCCGGGACAGCCAGAGTTCACTTTCTGCTAAAGATGAGAACATTATAGGTTCATAAATTGTTTCCTACATATTGAATAGGTATAGCTGTAAACTGCCTTTTTAGATGATTTTGAGCAGGATGGGGAGGGTGGGTTGATCTCTTTTTTTCTTTTTGCTTCTGACCCAGACCATTTGCAAATTCAGACCACAGTCTACTTCCATCAAGCTGAGAGAGGAGAAGACTATTTCTCCCATTATCAGAAGGTTGAACCTAAGTTGGAGAACACTGCTATTGACTATGACAAGCTCTTTGTGGACAGTCCTTTGTCATCCTCCTCCTTTCTGGTAAGCAGAGTTACTGACGAACCCAGACTATTTGCAAATCTAGACCACAGTCTACTTTCCTTACCCTGAGAGAGGAGAAGACTTTTCTCCCATTATCAGAAGGTTGAATCTAAGATGGAGGATAGTGTTATTGACTTCCATGTGACAAGCCCCCTTTTGGACAGTCCTTCTCATCCCACCTCCCACTTTCTGGTTAGCAGAGTTATTGACATTTTTAGACAGTTTTTCATGATTCTCCATTTCTCCACAGTGCTGGGCAACCCTGCCATCCTGACCAACAGCAGCAGTAAGAGGAGGAGAATGAGGAGGGAGGAAGGCAGAGGAGGGAGGAAGGCAGAGCCAACTACCCATGAAAGTTAAAATCATAAAAATTGACACTCCACTGTATGGTGCATGCACTAAGTAGCACAGACAGGGGAAGGGATGTGGGATCAGCAGTGTAGTACAGAAGACCTGTTGCAGAATGAGCATCACCAAACTGAAACATAGCATTATTGCAGCAATGCTGTGATAGTGATTATTTGTATATCAGTATGTTTTTGTTTCCTTAAATAATGCCATTGCTGAAAGACAACAGACTGGTATGATAAAACCTTGTGTCTTATTGTTATCCTCCTTGAAGATCTTGTCATGCCCAAAAATATAGCAGAGATTGCAGCCTTGGAAGCATGCCCCGTAGCAGAGAATATCTTAGCAGCAGTGCACTGTAGCCAGGAAAAACTCACCCATGCCAATTGTTTTCTTTCATCAAGGAGGCAATTTATTCTTCAGTTACAATGTGTGCATATTTACAACAATCTCCAGAAGGCATTCCAGCATCCCTCTGCTTGCTGTTTCTGACAGAGCCTCCAGCAAACCCCTCAGGCACCATGTGCTCCTTGTTGGCTAGCTCTCAGCTACATTTATACTCACACTAGCTGATGCAATCCTGCCAGCCTTTGCATTCTCCCCACACCAGATGCAACCTTCTCCCCTGATTGCTCATCAGCATGACTCAGCATGTCTCAGCTAAAGTCACATGGCTCTCCACAGGTGCACTTAACAACACACATCACAAAGTATTTTCTACAGGTTTGGTCCAACCTTTTCTTGACAGATCTATTGTTGTTGTTGTTGTTAAAAAAAAAAGATGGGATATAGATAAAATAAAATAGGCAGACCCAAAATACCAACCTGGCAGTATGATCAAGGAACAAGCCAGCAGTCAATACACTGGGATGCTTGAAACATGGTAGAACTTGGGAAAACCTCAAGCAAAACTGAACTGGAATAGGAAGCCCTCTTATCAATCTTCCTACCTAGGAAAATCCAACAGTAAGCTTTGGTAATTGGTCAGTCCATGCCTAAGGATGCTAAGCTGGCTATCCCTAGGCAAGGTAGCTCCACAGCTAATTGTGTACAGCAGCTTCCTCCACACCCAAAGTCTCCCAGTTCAAGCCCCAGCAGCTCCTGATAATTGCAACGTTAATGGATATAATGGGGTAGAAGATAGTGATCACAGGTGATTTATATAGTTTTAAAGTAGGTAACAAAGATATTGAAATACATAAAGGTTTCCTATACCTTGACTGAGTCATTAACCGGAATGGAGACAATAGTAAAGAAGTCAAATAAGACTGAGGCCCTTTTCGCATGCCATTTCTCATGCGAAAGGGCCTCCAGAGCCTTGTGTGATTGCAAAGACCAATCCACATGATGTCCTCGCAATCGTGTGATGCTGCTGGGGCCAGCAGGTGCCAATCACACAATATATCATTTTTGGCTTCTTGCTGAAAATGATGTGTGATTGTGTGTCACTCCAGGGCCCCACACGCACTTACCGTCAATGCAGAGCCTCCAGAGACGCGGTCCTTGTGCTTCCGCTCCCAGCGCACCCTGGAAAAATACCGGGCTGCGCTACGGGAGGAAGAGGTGGAGCCCTCATACTGCCTGCCGGCCAGCAAGGAACTGCTGCAGAGCACAAGCATAGGGAACGCAAGTGCCTCTCAGAAGAGGCTGCTCGCGTGATCCCCGCGCATCCATGCTGGAAGCAGGTAAGCTGAGGAAAGAGCCTAAGACTTGGAAAGAGAACCATAAAGGAACTAGATAAGACCCCCAAGTGTAAAGACATATCATTAAATACCAGAGTCAGAATCATCCAGACCATAGTCTTTCTGATTTCAATGTATAGTTTTGAAAGCTGGACAGTAAAAAAGCTGACAGGAAGAAAATCAACTCATATGAAATGTGGTGCTGGAGAATTGTTCTATGAATATCATGGACTGCTAAAAAGACAAATAAATAGGTTAAAGTAAATCAAGACTGAACTCTCAGTAGAAGCAAAGATGACTAAGGCTATTTCCGCACTACACTGTTATAATGCTATTGTTCCACTTTCAACATCCTATGGAATCCTGGGGTTTGCAGTTTAGGGAGGGGCATTTAGAATTCTCAGCCAGAGAGCTCTTTGGCCTCAGTAAACTATAAAACCCAGAACCCCACAGGATGTTGAAAATGGAATAATAGCACAATAACAATGTAGTTCAGAAATGGCCTAAATTGAGGCTGTCGTACTTTGGACACATCATGAGAAGATGTAACTCATTAGAGAAGACAGTGATGTTTGGTAAAGCTGAAGGCGTAAAAATGAGTAAGATTACAGTACAGATGGTTTCAATCAAGGAAGCCACAGCCCTAAGCAGGGCAGGGGTCTCTGAGGTTTCCCATTGGAGGAGCACTGGTGGCACAGTGGTTAAATGCTGGTACTGCATCCACAAGGTTGTGAGTTCGATCCTGCCGAGCTCCAGGTTGACTCAGCTTTCCATCCTTCTGCAGATCGGTAAAATGAGTACCCAGCTTGTTGGGGGCAATTAGCTAAATAGCATAGAGAGCACTTAGCTGATAAGTGGTATAGAAACACACATGATCAAATAGCCCCAAGATGTCCAAGAAAAGAAAAGTGATGCAGAGGGAAGGCAATTTAAAAACCAGCAATAATCAAATGCAGAGGCAATTATTTAATATGATAAAAGAGGATACATATTTATATAGTCTTACAGATACGGCTGGCCCTTTGAGGGCAACCATAACGCTGATGCAGCCCAAGATGAAACTGAGTTTGACACCCCTGCAGCAGACTGTCAGCTGAAAGCAATGATGATTAGAGAGAAAATCAGTCTCAAAGGGCATTCTCAAGCTGACCCCGGGAGAGGATGCCCATGTGGATAATGGACCCAATCCATCCTTTTACTTACTTTCAAGGAGAGTGCAGTGTCTATAAACCACAGGTTCTTTACCAGGCATAATCAGAAGCAAGAAATGGAATGAAAAACCTTTCAAAGCACCCAGGATATTGCTGTCTGTGGGTTAGTAGAATGCAGCCCTGTGAAAGCCAAATGCCAAAATGGTAGAGTTATATTTTTGTCTGACCTTGATTTTAGCGTTTTCTTACTCAGCACGGTTCACTTCATATTTGTTTTGTTTTAAAGTCTGGAATATTTTGCATTTCACCTTAATAGTTCCACTCTGTTTGAAATGTTTATATAGCGTGATTTACTACAATATGGATGTGTAATTATGTGATGATTAGACAAAACATTTCTGACAAGAAAGGAAAACAGTAGTTAATAATGTTTTCCATCTGTCTGGTAGAACTTCACTGAAAAAGCAGCCCTTTGCATGGACCAGAGTCCAAGGCTACACCTAGAGGAGAACACGGTAGAAACTGTAATTCTTCCATAAATTCATTCCGATCACTGCTTGCACATTTTTGGAAAGCATTACCATCTGTTTTGCAGATAAATATTACAATAATTAATGTCAGTATATGTTTACATTATAGAACCTTAGAAGATTTCCTCCCTTTCCTCTGCAGAAATAAAGATGCTTTTTAAATGACTTGAATGAAATCCACTGTCGTTATTAGGTAAAATGAGTGTGTGTCAATAATGACTTCTTTTACTGCACAATACTGAGACATTTTAAAGTTTCTGTTCTTCATTTAAGGCAAGGTTCTTGGCTGTAGTTGTTGGACATAAAGTTTTTAAAAAAAGAGTTCAATATCTGCAGATGTAGCAGGAAAGACTGCACCATCTGTGACCCTTTGACCCCAGCATACGCAAATATTTTGCACCTTCACCCCAGATAATGCAGGAAGGAGTGGGCATCTTCCTCAAAAGAGAGTTAATGTCATCCAACCGTATCATTTATTAAAACACTTTTATCCCACCCTTTTTTCACAGGATCTCAGGATGACAAGCAAATTTAAGACACACCCAGATTAAAAGCATATCTAATTTGAAGATTACAGTGTATTAAACACAGCAACAGTTAAAACCACTTTAAAAACTACAACAATTTATAACCATGTGTATATGTACTTTGAAACAGTTCCCAGGGTTTTTAATATAATTGCACATTTTGAGAGATCAGTCTTGGTGCCAATTGGACTTCCAAGGGGAGGGTACTCCACAATCAGAGTGCCGCAACAAAGAAGGCCCTTTTCCAAGTCTTCCCATTTCAGATTGTGCCCCCACTAGTGAGACATGGAGGATAGCCTCTCCTGCAGACCTCAGGCCTCAGGCAGGTATATATAGGGTAGCTATGTATATAGCTCCTTCGGATATCAAGGTCCTAAGCCATTTGGTGCTTTAAATCACAAGCATCTTGAATTTCCATGTCATCAGAGAGTTGGCAGTCAATGGAGATATGTCCAATTGTTTTCTTGTAAATTCACAGGAATGCATCCACAATAACCTCTTATGAGTCCTGAAGAGGTCCCTGCAAATTACATCCTTGCCATACATCCAACTACATGCATCTCTGCTGATTCTCTCCCCACTTCCCTGTTCTCCAACAAAGTGGAAATTGCACTGCCAGTGGAAGGGGGTATTACCCCAAAATGATGCCAGTACCTCCATGCAAAGATGGGGAATTATTAGCTCTAATTAGGAGGCCTGCAAGAGTGGGGTAACCTAGCGAGATCTTTCCACATAAGTTTACCAGTTCTACTGCAAGGAGGAACCAGACAGAGATCCAAATGTAAGCTTAATTGTGTTTTATTGGTGGAATTACAATCACACACACAAGATCCAAGCTGTCACACAATCACACAAGGCTAACAGAAAGAAAAGGGAGGAAAGTTTTAGATAGTGAGATTTCAGGGTGTAATGGTGATATTGACTGGTTTAGAAGAGCAGTGAAGAAGCAGCGATGTGGCTCAGACTTGTGTCTAAGGAGAGTACACAATTGGAAATCCTAGCAGAGTAGGAACCAACAATCAGTGTACTGTGAGTTGACTGGCCAAAACTAGGAGTTTATATACCCAATTTCTTCCTGGAGGGCAAGGGTGTGAGTGGCTCTCTGGATGAATAAATGGTCAATGGAGTTTGCAGAGTGGACAACAACAATGGAGTTTGCAGAGTGGACAATGAGGTCCAGAAAGGGCTAATGGTTTTAGCATTAGGTGACGAAGGGCAAATGACCATCATGATAGATCTGTAAAAGTTGGACAGGTGTGATAATAAAAAGGAAGTTTGCAGGTCAGAGGGAAGTGAAGTTAAGACAATCAGCAATGTAGTGGGAATCTCCCAGTCACTATTGTCCAAAAGGCAAAGTCATTAAGGCTATCTGAAAGCCTATTATCTCTGCAGTTATCTGGTGATTTCCTGACTATGACTTGGCTATGCTTAGAGGTGTTTTCTGACCGAATTCACAGTGCACATATTCGGCCAGTCTTTTCCTCTTGTCCAGCTTGGCCATATAGCCATATCAGGGCATGTTTTACATTTATGCCAATTAATACTTTTGCCAATTATATCATATTCCACCAATTAAACAATATCAAAGTGTGGGAGTGTATGGCCTGGTAACATGGATGTGCATCATTTGAAAGGTAGGTTTGAGGGGATGTTGGTCATTGCACGATCAGTAAAGAATTCCAGACTTCACAGTGTCCAAAAAAGTGGGTTACAGTAGCATAAATTGGACTTATACTATTAAGCTTGAAATATGGGGCTCTACAATTTGCAATAGAATTGATGTATTAATTGGCATTTTAGACAATTGTAGCTCATCAAATGACCTTTGCCTTTCACTTGTTTGTTCTGCTTGGCTCCTGTTTGTACTTAACATGTACCCAAAAAGAATGCTGTATTGCGTCATTGATGTCTTTGGAAATGATCAGGTGGGAATTTCACTGTACAAGCTGTACCATTTCACATTTCACTGTACAAACAGTGACTCTGCTGATGCATGATTTTTTCCTGATGCAAGCATAAAAAATGGTATAAGACGGGAAGCATGGATGAATAAGCCATCCTTCTGGGGTCATCACTGTTGGTGATTGCTAGAGGGATCCTTTGGCCAAAGCTGTGTGTCGTTCTTGTCAATTTGTCATTTTGCTCCACCCTTTCCTTTTCTATCTTCCTACTTGTTGTTTGGGGGTTCATATCAACTCCATGTTCCACTGGAGATACAGTGGAGGTGTGATTAATTTATCCACCCTAACAATACTATCATAATTCACTAAAAAGATGCCAGTCCATTGTTGAGTGAATGTCTGCCTGCCACTGCACATATTTGTGTGTATGAATATTTGCTTCCCTGACTCTGTGTGTGTGTTTTTGTGCCTATGGACATATATTTTGCCTCTGGTTTTGCCCATAACTCCTTGCCATGTGCACCATTGCCTGATGTGCCTTCCATCCTCCCAATCAGAATAGGCACCAGCTGCCTGTTTAATAATGAGTGCATTGAAGAGGGATGAGGTGTTTTTTCCCACACCTCTGTTAAGTTGCTCACTCACATGTGTTCAGTTCCTTCTTGCTTATGGCTACTAAGCTATTGCTTAAGAAAAAAAGCCAGTAATGGAAGCCTATCACTCAGGTGCCAGATACAACTCTCAAAAGCTATCTGATCTTACAGATCTCTACCAATGGAGCAGGAGTGGGTGACAAGTTCAATTGACCTCAGTTATTTTTTTTTAATCCGACTTCTTCATATTCATGATGTGTAAAAATCTGGAGAGACTTTTTATAATAAGTGAATTTGTTCATCCACACCCAGAGCTTTGGGTGCTTAGTTTAAAAGTCCAGACTTGAATACCTGTGAATTCAACCTGGCTGTACTTCTTGAATTTGATCATAGAGAATGTTGTTTCAATTCATCTTTGAAGAATTTACCAAAAAGTAAGTGAGTATGTCTTCACATTCTGGACAGAAACAAGAAGTTTAAAAGGTGGGGAGCTGACAATGCCAGGAGTTTCCATGTTTTCTCTGAAGGGCTCTGCCTCTTCACCTTGGTAGTCCTCTGGCCCTCTCTCCTTCTCCGAATGGAAGAATCTTGTGGGATGGTGGCCACAAAAAATCAGAGATCTTATCTAGGCCACTCCGTGCTTTAGCAGTATTGCTGATATTGAAGAAAAATACAACAGTGCTTTCCACAAAGAATTATGAAAGTAAGCTTACAAGAAGCAATACTGGTGGAGTCAGATGGTGACCTGAACTTTCCCCTTTCACTTAATTGTCATATCCCCTCACTGACCTAAACAGATACTCATAGGGATGATTTCATTCCATCTGCCATCAGCTGTTTCTCTAGCAGGTAGTTCAGTATGTTACCATAAGCAACTTTCCCTATTTGTTCAATGGTGTTCCTCTAGTAGAACCAGTTTTCTTTGTTCCTCCACAGCTGGTCTCTTTGCTCCTTCAGCAGACCTCAGCGGCAGACACTGAACTCGCTATCAGTGGTGACTGGCGGGGAGGTGGGTTAGTTCAGACCTGAAAGGAGCTATACAAGCTGGTGAACCTCTTTTGGGAAGACACTGCAGCACTTTGGATAGTTCTTTTACTGTTCAGACTGAAACTTGGGAACAGGTTGAAACTTGGGAACAGATTTATCACCTGTCTGATGTGGGAGCTACCAACTGCTGCAACTCCACTTGAGGGCTTTCAAATAACCAACAGTCTAGCTAATAGGGTCCTAAAGGCTATTTGGGATCCAGTAATATAAAAAGCAGGAAGACAAGGGGGGGTCAGTTTAAAGAGAAAAGGTTCTGCTGCTGGGTGAAGACTCCTTGTGCTGGGGGTTGTCTACTTTTTCTTCCAGCCCTGGCTTCCTCTGGTTATTTTATATCCTTTTTTAAACTTCAATGAACTCAAGGCAGCAAGCATGTCTCTCTCCCTTTCTACTTATGGTCCTGTGGGGTAGATCAAACTGAAAGAAATTGACTGGCCCAAGGCCACCTCTGGAGTTTCATGGCTCACAGAACCTGGGTTTCCTAGTCCAAATCCAACACTCTCATCACTATACCACACTTGGGTCCCCTTTCAACACAAGAAGCCTGGCTGTGAGAAGGAGTCACTATTGCTGGCCCCAAATAAACTGAGGCCAGTAAGAGGAAAGGAGGTTGCATCTTAATGTTTGAGTTCTGAGGCATGGAGACTTGAGAAACAGAGTACAGGCTTCATAAGTCAATTCCATTTCTCACTCGTCCTCTTTTGACACTTGCTTGGCCCATTTATCCACCTGTAATACCAGTGCAGGCTTATATGGGTTGCCATTTGGGGCTGGGTAGGAATTTTTCTTTCTTTACTAGGATGTTTTCAATTTTTTAATTATTATTATTTTATTTTAATTTTGGATGTTTGGTGTACCCTGCAGTGGTTCTAGGAGGCCATATCAAAGTTTGGAACTGGTGTGGGAGGATATCAATGGTGAGCACCCCAAGGTGCCTATCTGGTGAAGGAGAAGTCTCCAGACTTGTTCCTGTGGGTTATGAGACTTAGGTGGGTAGGAGAAGAGGCTACCCTTGGGGCTAGCTCAGACACGTTCCCCCTTTATGTTGCTGAACTGGGGAGAGGGTTCTTTAGAAAGCTCTCCCTTAAAGATAGCTTGCAGGGTAGCTAGTCAAGCTTATAGCTAACACTTGGGGCTTGGATGCTTTGCTGAAGAAGGGCTGAGGAGGAAGCCAGGATAGGACCCCCAACTCATCCAGACCCACTGTGGGCTCCTCTTAAAAACTTTTAAAATGAAATCATTGAAATAAAGTGTCCCTTTTTTTTCCCCTCAGGTTGGTTGTCTGCTCTCTCTGTTTCCTGAGTGAGCAAGCAATGCCTCTCTTGCTAAGTGGCTGCTGGGACATCCAAAGGGTCATGAGAGAAAAGTAGAACTATGAGCTGAATTTCTCTCCTTCCCCCTCATTTCTTTCTTAATTACATTTATTAAATTCCCCTTCTGCAAGACTGAATACTGCTTGCCTCTGTGCAGTAGAAGAAGACGAGTAACCTCTTAGAAGCAGACCCACCAGAGGACAAGTTGCCAAGTGCTTCACAAAACCAGGAGCCAGCTCTGCTTTGTTTCACTCACCAATTAAGCCAATCCCCATACCTCTGTTAAAATGGTTCTCCTCCACCACAAAACCTTCTCCCTTACATTGCCGCAAGCAAAAAGGCTGGAAATCTAGAAAAAAAAAAAATCAAAGAAGGCGCTTGTGGCATAGCTAGGGTATTGGGTCAAGACATGAGAGATCCAAATTCAGCTTTGAAGTCATTTTCACACAAAGCTTTTATACTGGAATGGAAGAGGGTTAGCATCAACAGCTGGGGGTGGGCCTTTTTGCTCAGTTCTGTTCTTGTCAACCCAGGTCATGGTGTTATTCTGGGATTACTTTTTACTGGTGCAAAAGATCCCAATTTAGGGGTAAGGTGGATGTTTGAGGCATGTAGCAGGAGTGATCACCCAAGGTTTGCCAGGCCCTCCATTCTCACTTTGGACCCTTCTGCACTACACTGTTATGGTGCTATTATTCCACTTTCAACATCCTGTGGAGTCCTGGGGTTTGCAGTTTAGGGAGGGGCTTTTAGAATTCTCAGCCAGAGAGCATTTTGGCCTCAGTAAATTACAAAGCCCAGAATTCCACAGGTTGTTGAAAGTGGAATAATAGCACTGTAACAGTATAATGCAGAAAGGCCATTTATTTCTGGCAAGAGAGGTGAAAGAACCAAGAATAGCATGGAGGAAACTACAATCTCTTGAATGCTTCCTTCTGGAAAAAAAAAAATCTATTGCAGTCTACCACTATGGCAGTATAGCAGATAAGGAGCCCTATGGAGCAGGTTGGAGAAATGTTGCACTAGCTCAGTTATGCCCATGAAAAGAACAGGGAATACAGGATGAGCAAAAGTGGTGAAATAACCAGATATGTATGGGGGCAGGGAAATATGTGGGGGAGGTATTGGGCAGCCACCCTATGCAGGGAAGCTGTAGCGCAAATGATCACTACAATCACAGGATCAATACACAGAAGTGCCAAAGCCAGCATTGCAATCCCAACAGCATTTTCTTGTTATTTGTTATTTGCTATCTAGTCAACTTTAACTTATGATGACCCTATAAGTGAGAGAGCACCAAGAGCCTCAATCATCAACTGCCCTTTTGGGGCCTGCAAATTTCTCCAGCTGTCACTGCTTGGCCTGTGTAGGAGAGAAGAACAGACAGCTACAGCTCCATCATGTGTTGGTCAGATGGCTGGTGAGAAGGTCTCCCTCCAATCCAGCTGCCACTGTTGCGACCTCAGAGGGAGAGAACAGCAGCCAGCATCTGCTGGATTTTATCCCCTCCCTGAACTGCCATCACCTTTTCCTTGTGTTTTGTGTCTTATTTAGATTATCATCCTACAGGCAGGGAACAGTCAAATTAACAATTTGTCAACTGCTCTAGGAGCCTTTTTGGCCGAAGATATACACACTCTAAATCAATCAGTCTCAGGGCCGTGGCTTCCTTGATTGACTCAATCCCCATGTGGTGCACTTTCCCTCTTTTCCTACTGCCTTCAACTTTACCAAGTATTATAATCTTTTTCCAATGAGATGCATCATCTCAATATATGTCCAGTTTATTCAATTTAGTCAGCTTCACTTGTAGTGGGAGTTCAGGCTTGATTTGCTCTAAGACCCATACATTTGTCTTTCTAAAAGCTGATGGTATCTGCTTCTCTAGCACCACATTTCAAATGAGCTAAGTTTCTTCCCCATAGCAGAGCAATGGTATAAGCCCCACTACTTTAGCAGAAGAAGGGGCTATTATGAAAGGGGCCTGAGTCACAAAGCACACTGGATGACCTTGGACCAAGCATCATCTCTTTGGGCCTCACCTACTTCATTTGGTTGCCAGGAGGACAAAATCAGGAGAAGAGGATTCATTTATGCCACCTTGAGCTCACAGAAGGAAAAATAGGGTATAAATATACCTCACAGTTTCTTCCCAGTGGTATCAATGGCCCTGGGCAGAGGCACAACAGGGGAACACAAAGTCCATGCAACTACAATAACAGAATCCTGCACGGAAAGAGATCTCATTTGAGGAACATTTTATTCACAGGGTGAGGAGAGGGATGATTTATTATTTCTTCAGTCTCTCCTTTATTACTTTTTTCAAATGGACAGTGTGTGTGTATGCATATCTCTCACCCCATTTTCTCATATACAGTTAAGGTTCCCCACTTAACACATGAGGCTGGCACACAATATGTTCCAGATGCTGAAATACGTGTCTGACAGCCTTGAAACAAAACTATTCTATATTTTAGGCTTTAATAACCCCTTCTTTGTCCCAGAAAAAATAAGTCTGACTGAATTTTTCTTTCTGCACTGTCGATATATTGTGCACCTGTTAGAGGACTTGGCACTTGAAAAACCTTTGTCTGCAGAGGTGGAATGGATTTTGCTTTGAATGAGGCTTTGCTTACGGCCCACATCCCTCCAATAGACTTCATGTGCTATTAGGCCCACCTTTCACACCAGGAATACAGATTTCTGAGGGAGTTGATGCGACTTTTTATTGTCTTGGGGGGTTGCTAGTTTCCGCCCTCCTTCTGCAAGAGTAATCTTGATCAGAACTTGCAAAACTTACTGTTTTGAACAACAGCTGTCATACTCTTCTGGTCAGTATGCCCTGGCTGGAGCATTCTCAGTAATGTTTCCAAAAGTAACTTTTCCAAGCTTTTACCTAGATAGGGCCCTTTGTCGAATTGGCTCTAGAATTAGGCCTCTCTGGAGAGAGTTAAATCTACTAACACTACTACTCAGTGCTGAAAGAGTGGCCAATAAAGTTTCCTGGATGGTTTCCACTGTGGATTCAACCCAAACAAAGGCCATGAGTAGCCATCTGATTTTCCATTAAAGTAATTGCCGATGTGATTGTTTGCAAGAGAGGAGATGCACCATGCATGTTTCCAGTGGAAAATGATAACTGCAAAGGGATTATGCAAAGAACGGCACACCAGAAACTTTTTTTGTAGTAAACACGAAATTTCACTGACAATCTGACAAAACCCAGGAGCGATGCTGTGCCTAACAATTCTTTACTGCCACCTACTGGTTCCTCCTGTATGCACACAAGTACAGAACAATGATAACCTTCTTCAAGCTGCAGGTTTTGAAGCTCAGTCTGGATTAATGGCACTTTCTGAAGAGACTGTTATCATGCAGTTGCAGTGCTTTATTCCCAGAATGCAATGAGAGTGGTGAGAGTGAGGTGTAGGCATCCTTTTCTTCTATTTGTGACCCCTTTGTGTTTTGCCACCACTTATGTCTTTTTTTCTTATCAGACAGCTGGGAGGGGAGTCATTTGTCTACCTGGGCCAAGATCAAAGTGCCATAAACAAAAAGCCCCAATATTGAAAGGTCATGCATGTTAGAAAGCTATCACTTTCCACAAAACACCCTTATTTGAACAATGTTCTTTCTGGGGCAGCAGCTGGCACATGAAATGAGGAACTGTCAGCTGACATTTTTTACTTTCACAGAGAGACCCTGAATTGATGCTATGCCTGAACCCATCTGGGTGAGAAGAAATGACAGTTATCAGCTGGGAGCTACCAAGAAGATGTCCACTGCTGCTGCTAGGTGGAGTGGTTGAAAAAAAGGAGACTCGCCCACCCACTTCCCTCCAGCAAGCAGGACTGTGTAAAATTGAACTACATAGAATTTATTTGCACTTGGATATTTGTAGCCATAGTCACACACATCTTACCACAAACTGCACACTTATATCCTATGTATGGGAGATACTGCTACTCCTGTTAACAGGAGTGGTGTGGCCCCTACAGTTTCCCCAGTATTAAAGGGAAGTGGGAGTCATTAAAAGGAAGTAGATGACCACTGGTGATTCTATGAAGACATGGAAGAACCCCAAGTGTCATACTTTGAGAGATTCTCTCCTTTTTGCTGGATGAGTAGATGAGAAGAAATCGTGTACAAAAGGCATAACTAAAGGATAGGGTGGTGGCAGCTGAAAATTGTAATTGTTGTTCTTGCTTCCTAGAGCCTGAACATTCTCAAAATATAGCCATTGAAAATGTACTGAAATGAAAAACAGTTCTTTAGCAAGGCCATACGTTTACACGTCTCAACTGAACTGATTTGCAGTGTATTGTCATACCATCTTTGGTGTCTATTTCTTTTTTAACTTGTGTATAAAAAGCATGTTAGAGGTAGCAAGCTTAGCATCTCTATACTCAGTAGTATAGGCTAGAAGGATAGCTAGAAGTGAGTTCTTTAATGTTAAGTGTTAGCATTTTAGGGTTCATCCAAGTTTCAGGTTGCACTCTATGCTTCTTCACTGGGTAAACATAAAAAGCCAGATTTCCAGGCTTAAATTTTGCTTAAATGAGGAGGGAACAGTTACACCCCTTAGACCTAAGTCCCAGTTGTTAGTCCTAATTAGAGTAGATCCAAACTGAATTAATGAGAACTTGGTGAGTAAACATTTACGTAATTTCCATTAATTCAATGGGTTAACTCTAGCCGAGACTAACAATTAAATCTAGGCCTTATATTTCAACAGGAAAGTTAGCATCTTTTACCCTTTTTTTTTTTTTAGGTAAAAGAAGGGAAAAGGGGAAGGGGAAGGGAGGAGGGACAGGAAAAAAGGGGAAACAGAAACAAAATAAAATAAAGCCCATGCTAGTCCACAATAATGTTAATGAGGCTCAGATTATCAACAGTTAAGTATATAGCTCAATGTAGACAGCACATATGTCCAAAAAAGTGTCTAACTGAAAATGATGACTATAGGTTGTTCCATTAAAGTAAAATAAAAATTGATTTGGGTTATGAAACTGTACACAATGCTCCTTCCTTGGCAGGAATATCAAATTTGTTCTTAGTGCACCTGAAAAGTATCAGATGGCTTCATACCACTATAAATCCATTTCAGTTACAAGACAAGTAGCCACCTCCTCTTCTGTGTTGTCTGGAAAAATGGGAGAGAGAGAGAGAGAAAATGTCTTTTAATTGTACATCCTGTTTGTCAAATCTGGGTCTTAAGAGTACATAGGCATTCCCCAAGATTGCCCAATATCCACTGAAATTCTTCTTAGAGAATCAAGGCTACTCAGTACCAAACATAATAGCAAGCCTGCACTTGCCATCAAATATACATTAATATTAAAACAAGGCTTGGAAAAAGTTACTTTTTAGACTACTAGAATTTCCCACTCATCAAGGCTGGTGACTGGTAAGGATGCATAAGATCTTTGAAAAGCAATAGGCAGAAACGCTTATCCCACACTCAACCATTCAGCTCATGGTGTGAATTTGGGCCAGTCATTTTCTTTTAACCAAAGCTATTTCACAGGGCTGTTGTAAAGATAAAAATGATGGTGGGATGGGAAGATAGTGCCCTTGCTCTTTAGAGGAAGGGGAGAGTAAAATGTAGTAAGTAAACAGATTAACACTGTGCCACATCAGAAGAAATCCCTGCTGCTAGGCCAGCAGCTATCGGTCCAAGGAGAAAGAAAAAAAAATGCTTTAAAAATGGTAAAATAACACAAAGAACAACACACATAGTCCCTCCACCTGCCATCATACATACCCCAATGTGACTGGAAACAGTTCACTAATCAGGGACTATGATATTCTGATTCACATACACTACGCATTTTCTTTTTGAAAGAGTCAACTTGCTCAGACTGTCTTCCCTTACGAATTCAGCTATTCAATGCAAAGGTCTCAAGGTTGTTCTATCTATCAACAATTAAAAAGGAAAAGTCCTTCTAGGAAGATCCAATATACTGAGAGTGGTAGGTAATCCATAATTTCCAGTAAGGCCCTTTTCGCACAGGCTTTCCCGAGCGAAATAGCCCCGTGAGCCGTGCGGGAGTGGGAGCGCCGTTCCACACGACGCACTCCCACTTCCGGCGCTCTCACGGGGCTGCAGCGGCGCGAGCGCGGGGTTTTTGATTTTCGCTTCCAAGCGAAAATCACCCCGCGCTCGCGCAACGCTCCCGGTGCCCACCCGCACTTACCTGTTGTGCGGTGCGTCGGAGAGGCAGCCGGGTAGGGCTTCCTTCCCTCCGCTCCTGCGGAAGGAAGGGGTGGGGCGGGGCGCTTGCGTGACGGATGCGATGGCATCCTGCTTCGCGCGGGTGGGGGGCTGCTCGCGACAGCCTCCCGCTTCGCGCGCGCGGGGGTGGGTGGGCGCGACTGTCGCTCGCTCCTGGCGCGCGCGGGGGGGATGGGCGCGACTGTCGCTCGCTTCCCGCGTGCGCGGGGGCGGCACGAGAGGCTCCTGCTTCTCGCGCAAGCGGGGGAGGATGGACGTGCGAGCCGCCTCCGCCTCCGGGACGCTGCCGCTTCCCCGCTTGTTCCTTCGCCTGCGGAAGGAACGAGCGGGGAACCGGCAGGCTCTCAGAAGAGGCTTTTCGCGCAAGCCGCCCACTCCGGCTCACGCAAAAAGCCTCAGTGCGAAAAGGGCTTAAGACAGAGCTTTCCAAACTGTGGCCATTTCAACACTATCCTGTTATAGCGTGATGATTCCACTTTCAACATCCTCTGGAATCCTGGGGTTTGCAGTTTCAGGAGAGGCTGGCCAGCCCCTCCCGAAACTGCAAACCCCAGGATTCCAGAGGATGTTGAAAGTGGAATCATCGCGCTATAACAGGCTAGCGTGGAAATGGCCTGTGTGTCGTGACATGTTAGTTTGTTGGCTGCAGTGTGTAGGTGTGTCGTGCAAATGTAGCGGGTGGAGGGGCTACCTCTCCCACCGCCACTGCGGGCCAGGCCTGGGTGAAGGGGCTGCCTCTGCTGTGGCCACCTCCACACCCCCACCAGGCCGAGGAAAACCCTGGCAAGGGCAGCAGTGGAGGGGCTGCCTCTCCCACCACCTCCACCCTGGGCTGAGGAAGACCCTGGCAAGGGTGGCAGCAGGCCAGGCTCGGGTGGAGGGGCTGCCTCCACTCACTGAATTACTTACTAAATTACTGTGTTGCAAAATGTTGCATATCTAAAAAATGTGTTACTAACATGAAAAGTTTGGAAAGCTCTGCAGTAAGCAGCACCTCTAGGCAAAACAGCACTGCAGGGAAAAAAAATCTGTATGAAGATTTAAATTTTGATTATTAGCAAAGAAACATAATTATCATCGAAAACTTAAAACTTTAACCTTAAAGGAGACAATGAAGACATTGAAATAGATCAGGATTTTCCATACCTTGGCTTAGTCATTAATCAGAATGGAGACTGCAATCAAGAATTTAGAAAAAGCTAGGACTTCGAAGGGCAGTTAGGATTGTCCATGCCATTGTATTTCCAGTTTCTACGTATGGCTGTGAAAACTGCAAAGTGAAGAAAGTGAAGACTGGTGACAGGAAGAAAATCAACTCATTCAAAATAGGGTGCTAGAGAAGAGTTCTACAGATACCCTGCTGAAAAGACATCTGAAAGGGTCCCACCACAAATCAAGCCTGGATTCTCCCTAGAAGCCAAGATGACTAAACTGAGGCTGTTGTGCTTTGGATATATCATGAGAAAAGATGACTCACTAGAAAAGACAATAATGCTAGGTGAAAAAAGGAAGACCACATTACAGAGGGATAGGCCATTTCCGCAGGGGTCGAGGGAATTGCCCCGTGCCAGTACTTACCGGACTTCTTGGCTCCACGCTTGGGTCCAGGCTGGTCCGGAGCAGTGCATGGCCGCTGCTACGCACTGCTCCGGGGATGAACATGGCAGTTTCCAGTTGGTCAAAGCTCTCCACCAACCGCTGAAGCTCGCCAGCCTAAAGCCCGCCCCCGGCAGATCGCAGGCTTGCACTGGTGTGAGCCTGCAAATCTGCACCAGAGCGCGGGCGCGGAGTGGTACGCTCTGTGCTTTTGAAAGACCTGTTTCAAGCGGTCTTTCAAAAGCACGCTGGACGACCACTTCGGGTCATTCCGGAGCGGGCTGAGGTGCGGAACTACACTAAGTAGGTCTGACCCAGTCCGCTCCCAGGTGCAGACGTCCTCCCTGGAAGACGCTCTGCGCCATTTCTTTAAGCCCGTACAGAAATGGCCACAGACTCAATCAAAGAAGACATGTCCCTGAATCTACAAGACCTGATATAGTGACTTGGAGATCTCTCATTCATAGGGTATCCATAAGTTGAAGTTGACTTGGTAGCAGTTAACAACAACAAGTAATCATATACTATATTCACAATCTGATGAGGATAATGGTTGTTATCATATTTCCTTTTCCTCAAAATTGGGACCCAAGGCAGCATACAAATTTAAACAAGAACAATACAGCTAAAAACATACAAAAAGTGAACACTGAAATGGAGTTAAACTATTCACCATATTAAAACTTTTTAAACATAAGCTTTAAAAGATAAAAAGCAATTAAAAAGCTACAAAGGAATAGAAAACAGCTCAGTTTAGGGCCCTTTTCACACGCAGTTTCTGTTGCGAGAGGGCCCCTTGAGTGTTGCGTGAATGGGAGCGTCAGTCCGTACGACGCACTCCCATTCACGCAACGCTCACTAACCTAAAGCGGGACGTGTGTGCATTTTATTATTTTCAGCTGGGAGCTGAAAATACTGCACGGTCATGCAATGCTCCCAGGCCCTTGCACACTTACCTGCCATACGGTGTGTCAGATGAGTGGGCCGGTCGTGCTTCCTCCCCCAGTGCAGCCTACAGCTCCCAGGCTGCACTGCGGAAGGAAGGAGCGGGGTGCAAGCGCAACGGTCGCGTGACCAGGAAGCCAGCTGCGGGAGAACAGAGGAGCAATGCGAGTGCCTTGCGCAAGAGGCTGCTTGCGCGAACTGCACCCCCCACCTCCACAAGCAGGTAATGTGCGGAAAGGGCCTAAGACAAGACAACACTTTCTTAAAAGTCTATTCTTTAAAAGCATTCTGTTTTAAAAACCCGTTGGAATTTTTTAAAAAGTTTTTGCTTGCCAACAGAAGGACAGTAAGGAAGAGGCCATTCTGGCCTCCATGGGAATGGAGATCCAGGCTCTAGCACACAGTCACCAGAAAGGGCCTCTCTCACATCCCCACCAAAACATGCTTGTGAGGGTGATGGGACTGACAGCCCCCTTCTGAGAGTCTCAGAGGCTGGGCAGGCTCATACATGGTCTGCTAAATAGCCTAAACTTAAGCTATACGGGGCTTTTTAGATCACGGTCTAAAGTCATAGCCAGCACTTCCAATTGTCCTAAAAAACAGACCAGCAGTCAGTGGAGCTGTTTTATCAGGGGAGATATATGGGCCCTGTAACTTACCTCTGTTAATACTCTGGCTGCAGAAGCTTCCAAATACTCTCCAAAGGTGGAGACCCAAAATAGGGCGCATTACAGTATTCCATGTGGGTGTAACTGGGGTCATTTCTGCACTAGCCTGTTATAGTGCTATTATTCCACTTTCAACATCCTATGGAATCCTGGGGTTTGCAGTTTAGGGTAGAGCTATGTAAACCCCAAGATTCCACAGAATGTTGAAAGTGGAATAATAGCACTACAACAGGTTAGTGCAGAAATGGCCTAAGATATGTACTTACAGCTTCCAAAACCTTCCAGCCAGCATGGCTACTGGGAAATTTGGAAAAGAGAGTGCTGTGGTCCAAAAATATAACGTTTCCAAGCATTGAATGTATTCCTGCGAAAATATTGGACATTAAATTCCTATGAACAAGTTGGACCTGAATTCAAAGGTGGGTTGCTTATTTTTCACTCATTCATTCTGAATATAATTCTTCGGCTGTTCTTCTTTCACTCAAATTCTTTGTCTGAAGTTTAAACAGGCAAGGCATATTCTGCCAAATGCATTCTTACACACAAGCAATTTCCATTAACGCTAAGCAGAGTTCCAAGAAGAAAATATGTTCCCTCCTAGAGACATGAAAAGATTTCAGGATTTGTCAAACACTAACGAAATAGTTAAGAGATGTTATCAAAGTGAATATGTACAGTGCAGTTTTATGCAAGCAAACCACCCCACCTCTGATCTTAGAAAACAGAATTCTTTTTTTCTTTAAAGTAACTTATATTATTTAAAATGAAAACATAGTTTCCTAATAGAATCAGCATATTAACTTGTTTCATTTTTCTGCTCAGTGAATACATTTTGGCTATACAATTGTTCTTTATTGTTTCAGGCCTTCTGCCAGTTACTAATTAGAAATAAAAAGGAATGTTATAAAATATAGTATTAAACATCTACTCCTTCAAGCTACAGCAAAGTGGTGCAATCCATCATCTCCAGTGACCCTTTCAAAGGTATCCTGCATTAGTTTGATAATTTAATAATCATACAATGGCCTAATTCCTTGCTCAGGTACCCAACATGTTTCCAACAGTTAACTCTATTCAGAGGTTTCCAGCAGCACGTTATGAATTCTCCTCTGAGTTGCTATTAAAAGCAGTATACATTCCTACTTTGGGGAATGACATCAAGAATTTTGGAAATATCTGGAGAAGCTATTTTCAATTTTCAAGTGAAGGGAAGAACATCCATACCTAGTTCTTCATCCCTCATTCCACATTCAAATACCAGAGAGAGATTGCAAACTAAATGCATGCTGCCAAGTCCTAACTGTGTTTACTCAGAAGAAAGTCCTTTGGGTGGACTCAGTGGGACTTACTGGTTGAATGCTTAGGGTAACAGCTTTATATCCAGTTCTTTTTAAAAATCACATTTCCTTTGGTAACATGGCTACACAGAGTGTGTGAACAACAGATGTGTGTCCTGAAGCTGCCACTGAGTCAGATCCTTGGTCCAAGCAGTCCATTATTGTAAGTTTTGCCTTGCAATGGATTTCCAGAGTTTCAGTAAAATTCTTTCCTAATGATACCTGGAGATTTCTGAGATCACTTGGTGGTCTCCCACCCCACCAGGACAAAATTTGCTTGGCTTCCAAAAGCACGTAAGTTCAGGGAAGTATGGAAGTAATTGCATGAGTCTGCTGGTATACCCCAATGGTAGCTTTAG
>CAOLHI010006465.1:0-64926 GCA_948474755.1 Ctenosaura bakeri
TATTGTGCTATCTATGCACATACATCAACATATCTACATCTATCTGCATGTGTGCATATCTGCATTCACACACACCTGCATGAAACCTGCACACACAGTCAGACCCTAAAGAATAATCAGATATGAAGGTTTACAGGCATGAGCACATACACACACACACACACCTGCACACACCCCAGGAAATGGCCACTGCATTGCTATTGTTTTAAATAAAAAATGTAGTCAAATCAACATGCAGGCATGCATACGCCCTCACACACACACCTGTGCAAACCTCACTAAATTGCCAGTTATGCTACCACTGAAGCATTATTGTTGTTTTTGGTGCTGTTTTAAATTAATAAGGTAAAAATCAATAAGGTAGCAGTTTACCACATGTATGTAGGCACACACACACACCTACACAAACCCCTTTAAAATGCCAATGATATTATCACTGCATCACTATCATTGTTAACGTTATTGTCGTTATCATTACATTTATTTCTATCACCACTAACCTGCCACCACTCACATCTAAAAAGAATCAGTAACATCTGCACAAACCCCACTAAACTGTCATCAATGCTTTCATTGCATTATTATTATGAATGTGGTTGCTGTCATTTCTGTCACCACAAAACCGCTACCACTCAAATTGTAATAAAACGGGTTATCAATATAAAAATTATAGAAGTATAGGTATCCAGGCCTAGATATTAATCCCAGGGCCTCTAACCAACTCAGCTAAATGGAGGTCTAGTAAGTGTGGAGAGATGTCATAGCCCTGACGGGAAACCCTAAATAAATAAATTAATCTAATAAAACAGTGCAAAAATCCCGCACCACTAGCAGATAGCAAAAGGCCATAGGTCTAGCAGGCCTCTCAAATGAAGCAAAGGTCTGAGAGGCCTCTATAAAACAATGTGGCTGACAAGGTCTGGGAGGCCCCTACCCAATCACCAGAGCCTACATGCTGCTAGGCCTTGCTAATCCCAATGTGGCCAAACAGGTCTCAACTACAGTCCTTTTTGCATGGCATTTTCCACGAGAAAGGCCCCTTGAGCATCGTGCAAATGTGAGGCGCGGTCCACATGACACACTCACATTTGTGCAATGCTCCAGGACCTGACAGGGACCACTCATGCATTTTTTCATTTTCAGCTTTAAGCCAAAAACAGTGCATGGTCGCGCATCACTCCGGGGCCCCACGCATACTTATCTTGTGTGCAGAGCCTTGGGAGCCGGGCCTGTTGTGCTTCCTCTCTCAGTGCAGCCTGAGAAGGTCCCTGGCTGCACTGCAAAAGGAAGAGGTGGGGGTCTCACATGAGCATCCTGGCATCTAGGGGACATAGATGATCCCCTACAAGTCCAGGTGGATTGGAGAAAATGGTGAAAAACCACAAGCCCTTCCATGTACCAGCAGACATTTTTCAGAACTAAGGTGGTCAAACCAAGTTTCTTAATTTCCTAATAACATAATGTGCTATATCTAAGGAGGCCCTTTCACTGATGAGAACAGTTAACTTCATCGCTAATACTTACACAATGTTTCTGTGAGTGAAAAGGTCTAAATTAATTATTTAATCATCAATGAGACCAGCGTAGTAGAACTGAGTTAAAAATAAAACCACGGAAAGCCTTAAATGCACTGATAACTTTATCTGCTTTAACTCCCTTAATTCTTATTCGTGAAGTTCTTTTTAAGTTAAAATGTTTAAAGACTTAAAGTTTCTAATTAGTCTTAACCATGAGAAGAAAAATTGTATTTACCTTAAGCAGATAAGTTCAAGGACACTGCTGCCAAATGGAAAACAGAAATGAACTGGCTGTGAACTCTGGATGAGCTGATTTTTGCCTTCTTAGCTGCAGGGAATTATATGCAGGGATTACTGACCTCTGAAGATGGAGTGGAATAACTGCGATAGATTTTTCTTTTTAAAGTGATGATTTTGACAGGTGTCAAAATGGCTTCTGGACTGAGACCTAAGCAGACACAAGCATTGAATGTGCAGCATTCAAGGAAAGGGTCAATAGTGCTAGGATCAATAGTCTAGCAGTGCTTAATCAAACCCAATTATTTGGCAGAGATTAAATGAATGAGAGTAGATGTGATCTGAATGAGAGTGGATATGAATCAAATGAACAAAGAATTTAAACAAGATCTGAGGCTGAACTCAAGCCTGAACTTAGGGATATGAGGTAATCATTGACTCAGATAACAACAGAAGTTAAACTGGTTGAAAAAATGGAGTTATTGTGAGATGACACAGTGATTGTAAGAATTGTCTTAGAATTATCTATGGACCAAAAACAGAATCTAGATGTAATTGCCTTACTTCACCTTAAGGAAAGAGAGAGAAGCCTCCGATTTAGAGGAATTGTAGAGATGCAAAATGAAGATATATATGCAAGAATGATAGTTGTTTTACCAGACCAACTGTAAAGACCGTGAGAAGATCAAGAGATAGACAAGAGATATGAAAGAATTACATGGTATAGTTGGTCCTCCATATTTGCAGGTTTCACATTCACAGATTTGATTATTTGGAGAAACTCACGACCCCTTCCCCCCTACACACACACACCTCAGGTGTTGCTTTTCCAGGGGAACTTTCCCACTCGGTGGCTCTGATCAAGCTGTGTAACCTTTGAAAAACCTGTCTCTGATCCTCTTCTCACCCACCAGCCACTGTCTGCCCAGGTAAGGATGGCTGACAGGCCCGTGTGGTCTCTTCCAACTCTACATTGCTATGATTCTATGATTCAGCATCACAAGCCTTCTCCCAATGCTCCACACACACTCAAGGAAGGAGATGGGAAAGAAAGGGGAAGTAAAGGACCACTGTGCTAACCCACCCCATCCCCCCTTCAGTCAATTCCGAACTCAAACATCCATGGCTCAGATATTACCTGAAATAAAGAATCATCTTGTGAACCTAGTAGTATAAAATGCTGATTTCTCCTGAGTGTTAAAACATGTGAAGAACTTTTGCAGCACACAAGGGAGTTCTGAGGCATCAAGAGTATGCTTCTAACATCAGCTTAATTTTTGAATATACCTAATGCTGAACTAGGCTTTGAAACACGTGATAGCAGAAAGTGCAGATTTCTCTTGAGCTTTAAAGTGCAGCACACAGGAGATTTCCGAAGAAGTCTTGGTCTTGGTTATGGTGGCTTCATTTAATGGATTTCTTGGAAGTTTTCCCATTATATGAAGCTGGTGCCCCACCCTTGCTAAGTGATATAAAACACCTCTCTGATACTCCTCATCTTTCATTTTCTCAGAGCTGGAAAGAGAAATTCTTTTGATGGCAGAGGATTGATTATCAATGAAAGACTCACTGTCAAGAAGGAGGACATCTTGAGCTTGCCTACTTGGAACCCAACAAATGTGTTTGGGAAAAGATAGGATGTTCTATTCATTAACCGCTTTCTTAATGCTGAATTCTTCTTTGTAGTGTTGCCACTTTCATCTCTACTTTACTTCTTATTCTCATTCAAACACTGATGAGTGCCTGAGTCATTTGGTTAAATACTTTAGTCCTTATCTTTAAAAGATGTTGAACCCACCCTAAGTGTTTTCTTTGATATTCATCCTTCACTTTCTCCATCTTTTCTAGTTCTCATCACTGCGACCTTTGAAATCTGAGAAGGTAGAGTGATGAAGGGCTTGCCAAATTGATCTGGTTCAGCCTCTGCCCCAAATTGGCCACCTCATTCAGGACATGCTAATGAAATGAGGCATTCTGGGGCCACCATTTCTAGTGATTGATAAACAGATACGGCTAGGCATTTAGTCACATAATGGAAACATCAAGTGGAAGGATGTGATTTCTTTTCCCCACAGAAGCACTACAAGGATCTGAAAAACCTCCTCCAAAGTCTTAGAAATACTTCAGAACCAGTTTTCTGGACAGCTCCTGGGGAGGCATTGAGAGAGGGACAAAGCAAAACTTTGTGAAGTATGCAAGCATCATATTACATTTAGCAAAGAGAGAATCATAGAATCGTAGAATCATAGAAATTCAGAGTTGGAAGAGACCACACAGGCCATCCAGTCCAAACCCCTGCCATGCAGGAACACCCTCAAATCAATCCCAACAGATGGCCATCAAGCCTCTGCTTAAAAACCTCCAAGGAAGGAGACTCCACTACACTCCGAAGCAACAGATTCCACTGCCGGACAGCCCTGACTGCTAGGAAGTTCTTCCTGAGGTTCAGGTGGAATCTCCTTTCCTGCAGCTTGAATCCATTGCTCCTTGTCCTGGTCTCTGGAGCAGCAGAAAACAAGTCCCCTCCTTCCTCTACGTGGCATTCCTTCAAATATTTAAACATGGCTATCATGTCCCCTCTTAACCTCCTCTTCTGCAGACTAAACATACCCAGCTCTCTAAGTCTATCCTCATAGGGCATGGCTTCCAGGGGAGAAAGAAGTCAAGGAACATAAGTACTTTATACTTTGTGTCTTCAATTCATTTCCAACTTATGGCAAACCTAAGATGAACCTAATCATGGGGTTTTCTGGGAGCTGAGAGTATGTGACGCACCGAAGGGTTTGCAGGATTGAACCCTGGTCTCTAGGATTGTAGTCAAATACTCAAACCACTAGTTCATGCAGCCTCATGCTGTATGCTCAACATAAATATTGATCCCTGCTTTGACTGGGTTGTGTTTTATTATATTTTAATCACATTTTTTTCCCAATATGGGATCATAAGTGGCTGTATAGGGCTTTGAATGGTCATAAATTTCCAGTACAAATTGTTGAGGAGGGAAGGGCCCTCCAGAATGTACCACACTGTTATTTTCTTTTTAATGACCATACTTGTAATTGTTTTTAATTCTATTGTTACTTTCATTACATTTTAACTGTTGCATGATGTTAGTTCTTAAGTGTATCTCTGTTAATCTTTCTAAACTATCTTGACTGGGAAAAAGACAAGAGAGAAGAAGGAGGAGGAGGAGAAGAAGAGGAAGTGCTGGAATTCAGTGTTGCAGTAGCATGAGTTACAGATCCAAAACTGATCCATATTTAGAAACATAATATAGTCATGATCGGTCCACTATTGCCACAATTATGAATGCCCTTCCAGGACTACTTTTCCTGGCAGCAGCCGTATTGGGCAAGGGAGGTCCAATCAGCTGGTGATTCAGGTCAAAGGAGGAGGTTGTTTTCATTCCATTTCTGCCAGTCAGCGATGTTAAAACAATCAGAAGCAGGACCTCCTCACAGCCCCACTGGCTGATAAAGGGGGGTGGAAATGTCATCCTTTCTGTGTCCCAGTTGCCAACTGAACAGACCTCTTTCACCCAAACATTTCATGAGAGGGGGGTAACCTTATGACATCTTTTACACATATATTTACACATACTAATGTAGGAAAGAACCAGCCAGAGATCCAAAAGTAAGCTTGATGTGCTTTATTGGGGGGAATTGCAATTACACACACAAAATCCAAGCGGTTACACAATCACACAAGAGTAACTGAAGAAAAAGGAAGGAAACCTTGGATAGCAAGATTTCATGGTGGAGTCGGTGATATTTACTAATCCATAGGATCAGTAAAAAAGCAATGTGGCTTAGATGCAAGTCTAAGGACAGTACACAATTAGAAATCAGAGCACCAGAGTAGCAAACCAGCAATTGATGTACTGCGAGTTGGCCAACAACTGCTGTTTAAATCCTTTTTTTCTGCCTGGAAGGCTAAGATGCTAATGGTTTTCTCGTAGAGTAAACAATGAAGTCATAAAAGTGGACACTGAGAATCAGAATGCACTAATGATCTTAGTATCCGTGAGAAAGGCGTAATAGTAGTCCTGAAAGCTCTGTAATTGTCAGATAGATGTGGGGGGAAAAGGGAAGCTTGCTTGGTCAGAGGAGAGGAGCTAAGACAGTCTGCTGTCTTGTGGGAACATCCTGGATGCTATGTCTCTTAAAGGGTGGCCATTTGCTGGGGGTGCCTTGAGTGTTTGTTCCTGACAGTCAGGGCTGTCTGGCAATGGAATCTGCTGCCTCGGAGTGTAGTGGAGTCTCCTTCCTTGGAGGTTTTTAAGCAGAGGCTTGATGGCCATCTGTCGGGATTGATTTGAGGGTGTTCCTGCATGGCAGGGGCTTGGACTGGATGGCCTGTGTGGTCTCATCCAACTCTACATTTCTATGATTCATGACAGGGTTGGACTTGATGGCCAATGTGTTCTCTTCTAACTCTGTGATTCTATGATTCATTGGTGGTTAACTGCAAGTCCATTATCATTGGAGTTTCCTGGTCATTTCCTGACTATGACCTGGCTACGCCTTGAGGTCTTTCCTGACCTTATTTTGCACCACACATGTGTGGCCAGCTTTTCCCTCTTGGTCAGTCTGGCCATGCAGCCATAGCAAGGTATATTTTATATTTATGCTGATCTATATATTTTGCCAATTAAATCAAATTTCACCAATTAAAGCACATCAAAGCATGGGGGTGTACAGCCTGCTAACAATCCTGGCTTTACGTAAAGTTGAAGGCTTTCACGATCAGAATCCATAGGTTATTGTGGGTTTTCCAGGTTTTGAGGCTGTGCTCTATTAGTATTTTCTCCTGATGTTTTGCCTGCATCTGTACCTGGCATCTTCAGAGGATATGGTGGCATGGAAGTGAATCCTGGCTTTGGCATTCTATCCGTTGCTTTCTTTTAGTTGTTCTCAGAAGCAATTTCAGGGAGTCCAAGTCGGTATCACTTGTGCTATATGTCCACTGCTGCAAAAATGTATGTTTTATTCACACAGTCCTTCAGTCTCAACTGTTTCTGAATAAATCATGGATGGAAGTGCTGTTGTTCATTTCTTGCTGATGTGTACGTACTCTTGATGGTTCTAGGATTGGTTTATATATATTTTATTTATTTAATTCTTAAATTATTTATATTTATATCCATTTTTTTTTTTTGGGATCTAAGGACAGCACAGAACTAACACAACATAAACCATTTAAATTCCAGATATAAAACTATAAAAATAATTTAAACAAGATAAAAAAGTGGTGAACAAATTAACAAGTTAAAATAGCAAAAAAGAGGGATATACTTATTCACTAAGGCCGTTTCCACAGTATGTGGTTATAGTGCTATTATTCCACTTTCAACATGCTGTGGAATTCTGAGGTTTGTAGTTTACTGAGGCCAAAGAGCTCTCTGGCTAAGAATTTTAAATGCCCTTCTCTAAACTGCAAGCCCAGGATTCCATAGGATGTTGAAAGTGGACTAACAGCACTATAACAGTGTACTGCAGAAATAGCCTAAGTTTTTTCTCAAAAGAAACAATGAGTAATTATTTTCTTCCTGCTGAGGGAAAATCTTCCAAAACCACACAGTTCATATTAATGATTCAGAACTTATTCTGTGCATACATCACAGCATAGAAAACCTCATTTTTGTGCAGAAAAGAGCATTTCCTTTGCATAAAACACCATTTCTATAAACAAATAGTATTTCCTGCTGAGAACATGTTGTTTCCTGCCCAGAAGTGCTCTTTTCTATGCAAATCAACCACATAGGAATTTTGTGCAGAATAAGTCCCCCAATTGCAAAATTTTCTGCACAGGAAACGGTATTTTCTGTGCAGGAAGAAGTACTATTTCTTTCACAGAAATGCTCTTTCCGGCACAAAAAATGTCATTTTCCACACAAAGCCACTTGTGAATGTTGTGGACAATAATCCTGAACTACCAAAAATTATCAGTCCTGATTTTTTCTCATCAAGGTTTCTTCACACTTAAAAAATATATTTTTGAAAACCTTTGAATGTTTTCAAATATTCTTTCAATCCCCTAATAAAAGTTCTGTTGAAAAAATGTACCTTTTTCCCCCAAGAGTCTTTCCAGTTTTAATCCAAAGAGAATCATCAAACTGAGGAAGCAACTTGCAATCCACAAAAGATCATGGTAAAATAAATTGTTCATAATAGAGTTGTCTTTTTTTGCTTTGTTGCTGGAATGACTACAGTGGCTAAGCTTTTGAAACTAAACTTGCTAAGTTAACCACCAAGAGCATGGGAGTATTAAGGGAAGATGTGATTCTATCCAAAAGGTCGTGTTCATGTTTTGCTTTCAGTGTTGGCCTAGGATGCTAAGAAAACCTGGTTCCCATCCCCACTCAGCCATGGGAACCCACTCAGTGACCATGGGCATGCCACACCCTCTCATTCTTTGGGGAAGGCAATGGCCAACCCCCTATAAATAAATCTTGCCAAGAAAACCCAACAACAGGATTGCCATATGTTCGTCCTAAGCTGAAGACACATAACAACAACAAATGATTCTAACAGGTAATATATGGCACCTGTAAAGTGTGCAAAGTAGTTGGGTGACTTTCCCTCCCTTCTCACATGGAAGCCCATTTCAATGAACACTGTCTTTCTTGGGTGTAGTTGTTTTCAGTACAATAATCATCTTATAAAATGACTACCTTCATAAGAAACAAATAATGTGATCCTCTCGTGATGAGCTATTGGCAAACCAATAAAACACAGCTGAAGATGGGGTGGGATCCTCTCATCTTGCAACAATCTTCATGGTGCATCTAATTTTTAATCAAGTACATTGTTATCTCTGCAAAACTTCCCTTTACCTTCTTATTCCATCACAGATCTACTGTACCTATTGCTGTCTTCCATTCACTCTGTTTGAAGATTGCTGACCCATAGTTCCTCACAGGTATGTTTTTATATTAGTTTGAAGTATTTACAAGTCGTAATAAGAAGCACTGTGCTAAAATAACAAGTAGTGGGATTCACTAATGCCATTTCCGCACTAGCCTGTCATAGCACTATTATTCCACTTTCAACATCCTATGGAATCCTGGGGTTTGCAGTCTCAGGAAGGGCCGGCCGGCACCTCCTGAAACTGCAAACCCCAGGATTCCATAGGATGTTGAAAGTGGAATGATAGCGCTATGACAGTCCAGTGTGGAAATGGCCTAAGCCTCTAGATAGGTTTGTTGACCATGAAGAGATTGCAACAGAGTTGTGTTTGCTATCCACTTCATGATCTTCATTCATTCAAACAGAAGTAAACACAGAGTCTTGGTACATATCTTTGTATGCAACACTTGGGGGAAGAATTCCTGAATAAGTTCAGGGTTTTTTCCCAAGAAAGTTTTGATAAAAGAACAGAGAAAAAGTAGTAGTCTGGCTCAGTATACAAAGGGATTTTGTACTACCCTGGAGATTAATTGAGACAAAGAAGATGGTAGGTTAAGTTTTAATAGATTAAGTCTTCTTCATGATATGCATCAGATGCAGAAATAGTAAATATTTATCACATGAGAAGAGATATTCTGGTCTAATCAGTCCCATCTTCACCACATTTCTACATCCACAAACTTTTATCTGCTTTAGTTCTGGTACTCATGCCTAAGAGAGCCAGTGTGGGTAAATGGCTTTAGGATTAGACTAGGACAGCAGAATACCAGGGTTCAAATCCTTACACAGCCATGGAAACCCACTGGGTGGCCTTGGACAGGCCACACACTCTCAGCCTCACAGGAGAGCAACAACAAAAACCCCTTGTGAACAACTCCTGCCAAGAAAACCCTACACTAGTTTCCCCTCAGGTTGCTGTAATCAGAAGTAACTTGAAGGTACCTAACAACAGGAGATCAAGTAATACCTATAGTCCTTTGTTTAAAATGCAATCTTCCATCCATATTCATCAGTTTGACCTTTATTAATTTGTTTGTTCATGAGGTGTGCATGTGGCTTGGACTCAGAACTAAAGATCAGGAGGTCCTACCACTGCCATGCAAGAACATACAACTAAAACATTCCTGATAGATGTCCATCCTGCTTAAAGACCCCCAAAGAAACAGAGTCCACCAGCTTCTGAGGCAGTGGAATCTCTTTTGTCATACTAAATTCTAAGTCAGAGAACAATTCCTAGCCTTCCTTAAAATGTGCTTGCCCAACCCCAAAACAAGCACTCTCATTTTGTTGACTTCAAATAAGTTTTCCCTTACAAGTAGAGTATAGCTGCCAGACTTAATACAACAATGTGTATGGAGTTGCTGCATGCCTTTAGATATCATTCTTCACTGATTTATTTCTCAAAGGAACCAGTGAGTAATTTTAGCAATTTTCTTTCTGCTGCAAAAAAAAAGTCTTCAAAAACTGTTTAGTTTTCAAACATTTTTCAAAGTTTGGGATGCAGTCTGCAGAATTTCACACATATCTCTATGTGCATTTGTATGTGCGTGTGGATACATGCAGAAAATGATCTTTCCGGAGTAGAAAATTTTGGTTTTTGTGTGAGAAAATCATATGCAAATTTTGTTCAGAATAAGTGCTGCAAAGATTCTGTTCCATACAAGATTCTCCTTATTAGGGTTTCCTCACAGTTAAAGATCATATGGAGTTTTTTACTTTTTTTTTTTTTTTTAATACTATCAAATGTTCTTCCCAAGAGACTGACTATGTAAGACACCATCTCAAGCCAGTTATCCAACTCAACAGTGTAGGGTGGGGGGGGAGGTAGAAAAGGGGAAAAAATCTTACCCTCACTAAAATGATTACACTGTATAAAGTCAGGAGGGTGGTTCAAAATGAAATTCAGAAGAGGAAGAAAAGAAGATTGCAGGAGCTTTTAAATACTCTTGCTTCACTCCGCAATGTACTCTGCACCATGATTCATTTAACATACCCTCTATTCACTAGGAGGCCAGCAAATGCATCTACCTCAAGCAATGTTGCTTGGTGTTTAGGGTCATCTGAAATCCCCCTCCCCAAAAGGTTCTGATATGTAAAAGAAATCATAGCATCATAGAAATGAAAGGGGTGCCACGGAGGATTGAGTCCAATGCCTCTGCTCAGTGTAGGATCTCCAGCTAAAGCATCTGCATAGAGTCAGCTAAAGAAGTTTGCTCTATTAGGAATTTGAAGATGAGATTCATAGACACAGAATAGACGTTGTCCTCTTTTCCATGGTGTGGCTCCCTCCCCCCCCCAAAAAAAAACTTTATTTTAAACCAGGGATATGTCTGTAGAGATTCTGGAAAGACAAAATAACAAAGAAAACCTATCTATTGTTTAGGGACAAACACATTTCCTATTCCTTCTCCTGTCAGGATTCTGTTCCTACCAAGCCTCAGCCAGGAAAGGGAGGAAGGAAGTCCGGAATACTTGCAGGGAGAGTCCAAATACACCAAACACAAGGAAAAATGCAAGCTGAGCCAGGTCAAGGTCCAGTCCTAAAGTTCAGGAGGCAAAGATCTGTAAGGATGGTTTCAGGGAGCAGAAGACACAAAGGTCATAAGGGCTTGCTAGTAATTTGCAGCAAGAAAAGAGCAGCCATGCCAGCAAACTTAAATAGCTGCTGTGATCAGGTGCTGCTTGTTATTGGTTCTTCAACCTAGTCCATGCAGCCTCCCTCTGAGCTGTCCATTTCAGCCTTCTTCACAATTGAGGGCTGATGGGTACAGGTGGCTGTAACTCTAAATTGCTGCTGGTTCTCTCTCCATCATGAGCTGCCGGACAATTCCGTTTCTGCTTGCCTTTCCAGTGAGGGGCCATTTCTGCATGAAACTGTTATAGTGCTATGATTCCACTTTTAACATCCTATGGAATCCTGGGTGGCCCCTCCTGAAACTGCAAACCCCAGGATTCCATAGGATGTTAAAAGTGGAATCATAGCGCTATAACAGTCTCGTGCGGAAATGGCCAGGGTGATGTTTGTAAGTTGATTTGCTCACTTACTGGCTCAGTTCTTGGCACAATCAGTTGCTCCTCGATCTCAGAGTCATCATCTCTATCACATTTCCAGTGTTTTAGCAAAGTACAAAAGTATGCAAATAAATGAATGCAAATTTTATGACAAATTGTGTATGCCTCAGATAAAGGATATTGATTGGTTGATACTATTTCATCCAAGTGTGTGGTTCAGAGAAGCTAAGGCCAATGCACAAATACTAGCAATACATTACTTGGTATGCTTTGGTATTGACCTTTTTTACTCTGAAAAATGTTACATCTCCAAATTCATAACTTTGAAAAAAAGTGTCGTATTAACTAGTAAAAGATGCTAACCTTTGCATGTGTGATATTTTCTGTACATATCACAAGGTTCCTCGAAATGTCAACTGAAAGTTCAGACTCTGGCAGTGGTTCAACAAGTTTGGAAAACTGGTAAATCTTTTCTGTCATTAACTAATTCATTGCTATTGTTAGCAAAGTATCACGTAGTGTAATACATTTTTGAAAGAGGCAAGCCCTAACATAGCCTGCACTGTTCCACTATTAGACTGTCTTCCTCTACAGACTTGTATCTAAGCAAACCTGTTGTTGTTGTTGTTGTTGTTGTTGTATGCTGTCAAGTGTGTTTTTAGGGCAACCTTAGGAATGAGAGAAGATTGGAACTGGCAATAGAGTGTAGAAGTTAGAGCATTGGGGCTAGGACACTGGGAGACCAGGGATTGATTCCCTATCTGGCCTTGGAAACCCACTGGGTGACCCTGGGCAATTCACACTCTCTTATCCTTGGAGCAAGGCAAAATGTAAACCCCCACGAAGGATATCTTGCCAAGAAAACCCTGTGATAGATTCACCTTGGAGTTACCATCAATCAGAAACGACTTGAAGTTACCCAGAGACCTCTTGTCTCCTGGCGGCTGCTATTATTGCTGAAAATCCATTCAAATGGTCTGTGTGAACCATTTGCAAAATTCATCTAGGATGCGTGACAGAAAACAGTGGTACTCTTTGATCTATCCATAGCCCTACTGTCTACATGTCCTTCCAGTAGATCCCTGTGGCTCACTATGTTTGATATAAAATAATTATGATCCTCAGGACACAGTATGCAGGTGGGGTAAGTGAGGTAACACCAGGGCCCCTTTTCGCACGACATTTTTGAAGCAAGAGAGCCCTTGAGCGTCTCGTAAATGTGAGGAGCGGTCTGCATGACACACTCACATTTACACGATGCTCAAGGACCTGAACCGAACCAAGCACACATCTTATCATTTTTGGCTTAAAGCCGAAAATGGTGTGTGGTCGCGCAATGCTCCCGGGCCCGGTGTGCTCTTACCTGACGTGCGGTGTCTCGGGAGCCGGGCCTGTCATGTGTCCTCTCCTCAGTGCAGCCTGCGAGGTCCCAGGCTGCAATGCAAACAGAAGAGGCGGGGCGCTCACGCGACGAGGAAGCCGCTGTGGAGCCCAAGC
This sequence comes from Ctenosaura bakeri, assembly GCA_948474755.1. Classification (NCBI taxonomy): domain Eukaryota; kingdom Metazoa; phylum Chordata; class Lepidosauria; order Squamata; family Iguanidae; genus Ctenosaura; species Ctenosaura bakeri. Next base: position 13,172 of record CAOLHI010006465.1, read on the forward strand.
AGCAGGGATGTGGGAGCGTTCCTCCCAAGGCTTCTTGCACAAGAACCCCAACCCAGCAGCACAAAAAGGTAACGTGCAAAAAGGGTCCTGGACAAGGGGGTTATGGTCAGTGGGCTTGACCAGTCTTGTGAGCCTCTCTATAACATCTTGAAATTTGGCCCCAGGGAGACAGCACCCCTCACAATTCTTATTGTCAGGATTACAAATTGTAGGTTCTGTTTCTCTCAGCGAGGAGTCCCCAGTCACCAAAACTTGTCTCTTCTGAGGCTTCACAAGGGTTACTCAATGTGTAGATTCTTCCAGTATTGCCTGAGATTCTCTTCAGTCTGAGACTGTTGGTCTTGCTGCTGTTTGATTTCTTCTTGCTGCTGATTGATCTCCTTATTAATAAGGGAGAGCAGATCTTGCTGCTGTTCCATTTCCTCATTGAGGGAGAGAATTTGGAATCAATTCTGTAGGTCCACACTCCGTATTTGGTTCCTGGCCCTTCTACTTCTGTGTGTAACATTCCTCCAAGTGTCTGTCTCTCATCCCTGAGAACTGGCTTCCTTGTCGGCGATATTTGCCAAGTGTTCTGTCTTCAAGGAGGTCCTCTCTACCCTATGCAAGAAATCCTCACCCTCCCTAATAATCCAAAGATTAGAAACACGGGCCTCCAACTGCTGAACCTTGTCCTCCAAGAGGGGAACCAGCTTGCACTTTCTGCAGGTGTACTCAACATCATCATCATCATTATTATTACTATTATTATTATTATTATTATTAATTTACTTATTTGTATCCCGCCTCTCCATATGGATCAAGGCGGCGAACAACTTACAAATAGCATATATTTCAAAACATTTCTATAAATGCCCCCCAAAAGCTGGGTACTCATTTTACCGACCTGCGGAAGGATGGAAGGCTGAGTCAACCTTGGAGCCCAGCAGGATCGAACTCACAACCTTGTGGCTTGCAGTACTGGCATTTAACCACTGCGCCACCAGAATATAATCTGGCAAAAAAAGAAACATGTCACAGCTGTTGCAGGTGCCTGCAACCATTCCCTCACTATCCATATTCAACAAAGAACCAGCAAGGCAGGAACCAACCAAACAAGCAAGGAGCTTTTATTTAACTTGTACAGTAAAACTGCACATGTCAAAGGTGATTGCCACTGGGAGCAGTTATAAAGAGCTAGTGGCTGCTAGGTCCTCCCCAAAGCAAGTCACTCAGTCTTGCAGAAGCTTAGGCCTTGTATTCAGGGACAGCACACAGCCAGAAACAAATGAGCAAGCAAACACTCCCACACAAGCCTGTAAAAACACCGGGAGTATTGCTTCCATTTGTACAATTAATCCTGTAACTTAGGTGAGGGGGCTCAGCAGTTTCATATAGTCTTATAAATACACAAGGGAAAGAACGATCTCCAGTGAGATCACACAGTTCAGATATCACAGCCAAGTGAAAATACACCACCTTCTCAACCTGGAACCAATCTTCCCAAATGACTAGGAACAAGTGGTTTGGTGCAGCTTGAAACTGAGAACAGGAAGCATCTGCTTCAATTTTTTTAAATCAACTACAATATTTTTGTAATGTCATAATATGAGGGAACTCTGGCTAGTGTAAACTTTGGTGGGTAGAAATATAGCTTTAGAACAAACATGAGTAACAGATTAATTTGGAACATGCTCCTGTTGATCTTTCTTTCACTATAATGTGCTGAACTCTTTGTATCTTGCTTTTTAACAGGGGAAGAAAAAGCAATCTATCAGGTCCTACAGATAAAGTCTCTCAACTTATAGAGAACATTTGGTAAGTGTTGTTAACTTTGATAAATGATCTTGTTAGAAGTATAAGAGGACTATCCAATAAATTTGATGTGGAGGGAGACTACTCAACAGCTGCAGTGACTTTCTGTAGAACGGTGGGTGAAAGTAACCTAGATCGATGGTTTCAAAAGACAATGTCTTGAAATTGCACTGCTGATGGAGAGAGCCGTAAGAATAGAGAAATGGTGAAGGCAGTTTACTAAAAGCAGTCTTTTAGGACTAGAAAGCTCAGAGGTCACTGGCATAGGGACAGGGATGGCAACTGGAGTGGGGCACCCTGGACAGCACTTTTTAGGAGTGGCACCACTTCTTGTATATCCCCGCTTGTCATCGCCCCTCCCACGTGTGCTGTAGCCCTGCCCGCTCCCTTGCTCCCCCACCCCTACTGCCACTGTCAGGAGTCAGAGATCACAGAGAATTGAAACCTTCTTAGGACTTTTGCATGATAAACCCATTAATTTCTTGCAAAAGGAAAAAAAAAGAGGTGTGAGTTCCGCACAAAGCAATTTCGCAAAATATTTTACAAGAAACAAAAGCCAGCTGAATACGGTGCAAAATTATCCGTCTTTCTCCTATGGTAAACTGCTGAAATTATTTAGTCTCATGGGTAAGAAGGAAATACTTGAATGTTACAAATTCAAAGAGTAGTGTAATCCTAAAGCCACTTCCAATCATGTAAAACAGTTTGAGACTGCATTTTAAGACCTCCAAACAGCCAGCAAACAGACTTTTCATCTGTAAGAGGCCCTTATTTGACCCTCATATAATTCCCCTTCTCACTCTTTGTCCCATCCCAACCTAACATTTGTCAGGTCGGATGAGACCAGAATTAAATCATTTTATAGGATTTCAGGTGCTTGGGAATCAAACCTGCCTTCAGCCATGGAAATCCACTGGGGGGCCTTGGGGGAGGTCACATTTTCTATACTAAGAAGGCAGTAGTAAAACTCCTTGCCACATATCTTGCTAAAAGAAGTCTGATGATAAGCTAGCCTTAGGGTCAGAAGTGACTGGAAGGCATACAACAACAACAGCAACAACAAAAGCACAAAATTAAGAGTGAAATATAAAAAAACTAATATTTTAAATAAGTTGCAATATGAACTTGATGTCATCAAATGGAGTGGCAATAGATGCAGCGAAGAAGACTTTCCTCTCTGCACGTATTGCGTCTGCGACTTCTTATCCAGCAGAGCTGTTCAGGGTGGTAAGGGATCTGACTCAGTTACCCACTCCCCTGAAATCACTGTTAGAACCCAGTGTAGCTTGCTGTGATGCTTTAAATAATCATTTCACAGATAAAATCTCTCAGATAAGAGCCAACATGGATGCCGGTGTTATAGCGGAGGTTACAAATGGAGTGCCCGGCCACCCCGTGAACAGAATTATACTGGATCAGTTTCAGTCAGTGAGTACCGAGGACGTAGACAAGCTCCTTGGAAAAACAAGAAAGACAACTTGCCCTCTTGATCCCTGCCCTTCATGGCTCGTTGTCCAGGGAGGAGTTGCAATTAAGACTCATTTAAGATATATTATTAACGTATCCTTCAGGGAGGTCAATTTTCCAGCTTGTTTAAAAGAAGCGATTATATGGCTGCTTCTAAAAAAGCCCTCCCTAGATCCCCTGGATATAAATAATTATAGACCAGTCTCCCATCTTCCATTTTTAAGCAAGGTGATCGAGAGGGCTGTTGCCCTTCATCTCCAAGCTGTCTTGGATGAAACAGATTATCTAGATCCATTTCAAACTGGCTTCAGGGCAGGATATGGAGTCGAGACTGCCATGGTCGCCTTAGTGGATGATCTTCGCCTAGGTATTGACAGAGGAAGTGTGACCCTGCTGGTACTCTTGGACCTCTCAGCGGCTTTCGATACCATAGACCATGGTATCCTTCTGGAACGCCTGAGAGGGTTGGGGATCGGGGGCACTGCACTTAAGTGGTTCCGGTCCTATCTCTCAGGTAGATACCAGAGGGTAATGCTTGGAGACAGCTGCTCCTCGAAAAAGGAGCTTAAATCTGGCATCCCTCAGGGCACCGTCCTGTCCCCAATGCTATTTAATATCTACATGAAACCGCTGGGAGATATCATCAGGAGGCATGGAGCAAGGTGCTATCAGTATGCTGATGACACCCAGATATCTCTCTCCATGCCTCGGATAATAGCATTCATCTAAGGGTGGCATCTCACCTCTAAACGAAAGCCTTGAAGCAGTAATGGACTGGATGAGGAAAAACAGACTGAAGCTGAATCCAGATAAGACGGAGGTACTCACTGTTAAGGGCCCTAGCCCAGGTATGGAGGTCTGTCAACCTGTTCTAGGCGGTGTTACACTTCCCCTGAAAGACTGTGTTCGCAGCTTGGGGGTGCTCCTGGACTCGCCACTTCAGATGACATCTCAAATAGATGCGGCGGCCAGGAGTGCCTGCTATCAGCTCCGGCTGATACGCCAACCGCACCCCTTCCTGGAGCTGGAATACCTAAAAACAGTGGTGCATGCGCTGGTAACTTCACAGCTTGACTTCTGCAATGTGTTCTACATAGGGCTACCCATGTGCTTAGTCCGGAAACTTCAATTAGTTCAGAATATGGCAGCCAGGTTGGCCACCGGTAGACCAAAAACTGACCACATAACACCAATTCTGAAGTCTTTACATTGGCTGCCTATTAGTTTCCGGGCACAGTACAAGGTGTTGGTTCTTACCTTTAAAGCCCTTCATGGCCTGGGGCCAGCCTACCTGTGCGATTGCCTTCTCCCATATAATCCGCCCCACACACTAAGGTCCTCTGGGAGGAATTTACTGCAGCCAGTCAGAACTAGGTTGGCTGCAGTTATCCAGAGGACCTTCTCTTCAATCGCTCCCAAGTTATGGAATGGCCTGCCGGAGGAGACCCGGCATATTACCAGTCTTGACAGCTTTAAAAGAGCAGTCAAGACTGATCTCTTTCGACAGGCCTTCCCAGACTAGTACTCCACTGCCTCCCATCAACTGTCCTCCTGTTCTTTAATGTAGTTAATGTGTTTTAGGGGGTTGGTTTTAGATGGGTTGGTGGGTGGGGAGGATTGGTTATGTTTTAATGCTTTTAATGTATTGCTGTAGTACCGTCTCTATCCACAGGGAGAGGTGGGATATAAATAAATTTTATTATTTTTATTATTGTTATTAAATGCAAATATCACACTTAGCTGCCATCAGATGGCTTTATGACTACACCCGAGGATAATAATTTGAGCCATTTCAAATCTCAGGTTCCATAATAGTAATTTTCCCTTTTATCCCTTTCTCTTCACAGGCCTGTTTATAAAGAGACTTTTATTGTGAAATCCCTCTCTCCTGTAAACCTTCAAGCTCCCTACAGTAATCTTACAAATGCTCTAACCAGTGCAATTCCTAATGCAGACATAAATGGGACTGCTGAAATTAGACATGCAATTAACAGCACAAATGATTTTAGGTTGGATACGTTGTCCCAAAGTGTCATCAACAGCTCCCTTGTTATAATCTGCCTTTTGGGATTTGTGGGGAACGGACTGGTCATTTGGCTTCTTGGCTTCCGCATTAAGAGAAATCCTTTCACTGTTTACATCCTGAACCTCTCTGTAGCTGACTTCGGGGTCCTCATCTTTCTAACCTGCACTGCTGTGACTGTAGACCATCAGTACAACAGAGACAATGTTCACCTTCTGTTGTTTTTAATATTTTTTGAGCTCTTTTTCTTCACTTATTCCACTAGCCAGTTTCTTCTGGCAGCCATCAGCATTGACAGGTGTGTGGCTGTCCTCTTCCCCCTTTGGCATCGATGCCACCGGCCACCAGCTTTATCCACCATTGCTTGTACCCTAATATGGATCCTCTCCTTTGTGCTCTCTGTTACTGATTTCACTCTTCATAAGACCCTGAGCTCTGACAAGTCCCCACTACTACATCAGCTTGTTGTGAATGTTCTGGTTTGCACTCCTATCATGGTCATCTCCACTCTGACTTTGTTCATTGAAGTCTGGTGTAAATCAAAACAACACCAGTGCGGAAAGCTTGTCACAGCCATCTTGCTTGCTCTTTTGTTCTTCCTCATCTTTGCTGTCCCACTTAATTTATTTTATATAATCAATTACTTTCACGCCTCTCTTCCCAGTCTAATGGTAACTGGTTTTGCCTGTGCTTCTCTGAACAGTAGCATCAACCCTCTGATTTATTTCTTGGTTGGGAGGAGAAGAAAGAAGGGTCAGACGAGGGTGTCCATGAAGATGGCACTCCAGAGAGTTTTCAAGGATGAGCAAGATTGTACAGAAGAACAGAAGAGCACAAATGAAACCCTGGTGTAATGATCCTTTATTTTAACATTCCTAAAGCCATAACAATACCGTGTGCAATTCTTTAGCCAAAAAAGAGCTTAGTCATGCTTGATGGATGATCAGGAGAACCCAATGAAATTCACCTCTTATAGGTTAAGGATATTTCTGTACTACACTGTTATAGTGCTATTGTTCCACTTTCAACATCCTGTAGGATTCTGGAGTTTGTCACTTACTGAGGCCGAAGAGCTCTCTGGCCGAAAATTCTAAAGGCCCCTCCCTGAACTGTAAATCACAAAAATCCATAGGATGTTGAAAGTGGAATAATTGTACTATAACAGTGTAGTGCAGATATGGCCTAAATCAGGAGATACACGAGCAGGAAGCCACATTTGAGTTCCATTATCCATATTGGCTGAGAAGTGTAAATAACCTAGTTGCAAGGTCTATACAGAGAGAAGAAGTGCAACAGATTGCAGCTAGTCCACCCAGTGCAACCAACCCAAAGTAGAAGATGGTTGTTGTATGCTCAACCCCAGGGTGGCCAAGAATGTTACCCCAAAATGCCAGTCGACTAGCCATACCACAAAATGCCAGTCCACTGGAGAGCGTAATCAATATCTTCTAACAGAGTTTAGTCTCTGTAATGATAATTATGTCAAAGGAATGCAACGTTTGTAAAGACTACTGCAAAGCTGAGAAAATGCAGTGCATTGGAAATACTACCAAATACTATAAATACGTTGAGTTATGCCAGTTCTCTCAACAGATACTTGTCTGAGATGTAGAAGTTCCTTCACAGAAGATATGAAGCCATGTGCCTAGACAATATAAAGTTTATGTGAGATGGTCCTCCCCAAGAAGAGTGTATACATCCGTGTAATATACAACTAACTGAACAATTCATTAGTTCTGTCTCTTACACTGTTTGTCAAGTAACTTTTATCCTTTGAATTTCTGAACTTAAGAAGAAATATCTAAACTGGGGCTTGACCTTGAACAATCCCAAATGTAGAATAGCAGCCACAGCAGAACGAGAGTTCTGCAAAGAAACCGGACAAGCAGATGTAAGAGGGTGCCATGGAGTGCTTTGAAGAACGAGCTGTGAATACCTGAAAATGATTTCTCTGAAACGCTCCTCGTGTGAGTATAAAAGGTGGGGCAGGGAAAAGAAGAGAAAATAGGAATCCCAGATTGTGCCGTTTCCCTTGACTGTTGGGAGATGAGGAGATCTGATGAGAAGCAAATAAAGAACAAGAAAGACTACTGATGAAGCAGGCAGTGAAACACCAGCACCTACACCAGCCGTAGTAAAAGGCTTCCCAGACTCTAATAGAATTAAGCACTTTTTTTTTGTTCACTTCACTGTCTAATAACTATATATACTGGAGCTATTTTTCTTTCTCTTTTTTTCCCCTCCTTTTTTCCTGTTTCACACTTAAAATATATTATGGACATTATTGTGGCTGTTGTTATACTTTACTATTATATTCAGCTTCTTCAGTACACATGATTGTTGGTTTTAAAAATATTTCAGTTTTAAAATTTTTGTTATCATAAGATGTTAATTGATGGGAATATCTTTAGAATCATTTTAATACATTTTTTCTTTCGCTTTCTTTTTTAACTATAGTTTTTTTAAAAATATAAACTTTATTAATATATACAAAGGGGAAAAAAACAAAGAAAAGAAGAAAAGGAAAAAAAAATAACACCAGCAAAGACAACCATAACAATAACAGTAGTATGTACCATAGTAACACAAAAGTGGTAGAAAATAAAAAAATAAGAGAATAAAGAGAGAAAAGAAGAAAGGATACCAGATTCCTGGTATCCAACCAATCTTATATATACATTTATAGCACATTTTAAAGCATATAAACCTTGACAAAAAAGAAAAGAGAGAGAAGAGAAAAAAATAAAGTATACTAACAAGTAACATTTTTCTTCCCAACTTCTTCAGATGGTTTTAAATTCAATCTTACTTCAGCACCTCTTACTAATACAAATATAAATACAAATATAAATATTATATACCTGAGCACTATAATTACCTTCGCTCTCCAAGTTATTTAAATCATTCTTATCCTTTACAAATCAAATTTACTAATCATTAAGTTTCCCTTTTTATTTCTTATGTGGTCCGTGAAAGGTTTCCATGTTCTTAAAAAAGATTCTATTGAATTCTTCTTTAAGAAAGTTGTTAACTTATCTATTTCTGCAAACTCTTTTAATGTATTTATCCATTTGCTCATTTTTAGAGTTCCCTTGTTTTTCCAGTATTTCGCATATGTAATCCTAGCAGCTGCCACCATGTATCTTATCAGATTCCCATGATATCTTTCCCTATTATCCATCCTATCAATAGTATTAAGCAAAAAAACAAAAAAAAAATCTGGTCTAAATACAATTTCAATCTTTAAAATCCTTTTAATAAGATTACATGCCATTAACCAAAATTTCTTTGCTTTTTGACACTGCCACCACATATGATAAAAGGATTCATCATGATGTTTACATTTCAGACATCTAATATTCTTTTTTATAAATATATTTTAGCCAATTTACTAGGAGTTAGGCACCACTTATATACCATTTTATAAAGATTTTCTTTAAGGTCATTACACTGGGTAAATTTCATTTCTGTTGTCCAAACTTCTCCCATTGGTCTAACTCTATATTGTGTCCTATATGTTGTGCCCAGTATACCATATTTTCGTTTATCTGCCCTTTCTCTGTATTCATTTTTTAGAATAATTTGTACATTTCAGTATATTTAATTGTATTTTGTAATATATGTGGGATTCTTCTGACCATAATAATTTTTCAAACTCATTTTTACTGCTCTCAAACTCATATTTTTTATTATCATCTTTGAATTTCTCTCTTAGTTGATAATAGGTTAACCATTGCAGTTTATACACTTTCAGCTCCAGATGTTGCATATCTCTAATACTCCAACTACCTCCGTTCTCCTTCAATAGATCACTATACCTTAGCGATGAGTTTAAGATGCCCACCTGCCTTCTATAACATGCTTCCTGGGGCTATAACCTTCCTGGAATTTTTACTCCAAATCTATTTTTATACTTCTCCCAAATTTTTAAGATTCATCTCCTTATAATATGATTTTTAAATTCCTCGTTTAGCTTTATTTTCCCATACCACAGATAAGCATGCCAACTGAAGTTCAACTCATGACCCTCTAACTCTAATAATCTCTTATTTTCTAACAGAATCCATTCTTTAAACCAAATTAAACATGAGCCTCAAAATATATTCTCAAATCTGGGACTCCGAAACCTCCTTGCTCTTTAGCATCTATTAATATTTTCCACTTTATCCTAGGTTTCCCTCCAGCCCATAAGAATTTGGAAATTTCCCAATTTATAAATAGGTTTTGGAGAAAATAATTGGAATTATCTGAAAGAGAGACATAAACTTGGGTAAAACCATCATTTTAATTACAGATATTCTCCCTAAAAGAGAGATATTATTTTTTGGTCATTTCTTAAGATCATTCTTTATATTTCCCCAAATTTTAATATAATTATTTTTATATAGTTGTTGCTTCTTTGACTATCCCTAAACATTTAGTTTTCTTTACAATCTCAAAACCCAATTTCCTATATAACTCCTCTTTTCCCCCTTACTCATATTTTTGGCTAATATCTTAATTTTATCTATATTAATTTTAAAACCAGAGACTTTACAAAATTCCCCTATTTTAACATTAGTGATTCTATCCTATCAATTGGATATTCTAAAATAAGAACTATATCACATGCAAATGCTTTTAATGCTTCTAGTATAAGAATAAAAAGCAAAGGTGAAAGTGGGCACCCTTTTCTTGTGCTTTCTCTGTATTAATACTTTCTGTTGGATTCCCATTTATTATTATTTTAGCTTTTTGTATATTGCTTTAATCCATTTTAAAACTTTCTTCTCAAATCTATTACTTCCAATATTTTAATTAAAAACATCCAATTAACATTATCAAAGGCTTTAATTTGATTATGATAACTCCAATATTCTAATATATCCCAAACCGTTTAAAGATCTAATTTGTCATTTTGCTAAAAATCCATTTTGGTCTTCATGTACATAATCATGCATACACATTTTTAACTTGTTTGCTAGAATCAGTGTAAATATTTTATAATCCTCATTTAATAAAGAAATAGGCCTGTAGTTTTTAACTGATAGTAAGTCTCTATCTTCTTTTGGAACCAAAGCAATGTTCACCTCCTTCCAGCTTTCAGGAATTTTCTGAGTTTTTAAAATACCATCCATAATTTTTTGTAGGGGTTTTTCCAATACGTTGCAAAATGTTCTCTAATACAGAGCCGTCAGGCCACCAGTACCAGGGGTTTTACCTCGTTTAAACTGTTTAATTGCATTTCTTATTTCTTATTTCCATTATTTTTTATTGATATTATATTATATATGTCATTGATGCAAAATAAAAATATATCATTTCTGTTCTGAACATCATATTACCTTAACATATACTTATTACATTAACTTGTTAACCACATTTTACATTTCTTTCACAATTCATTCTCCAATTTTTATGTATATTGTACATATAGAAAAAAAGTAAAAGAGAGAAGAAAGAAAAAAGAAGAAAAAAAGGGAAAAAATACCAAAAATTTAATAATAACTTCCGCAAGTTGGGGCTCACACAACTAGCCTTCCATATTTTCATATTTCTTTTATATACTCATCTCCCCCCTTTTTTTATTCTGTTTTATTTTACACTCTGATGTCTTTGTAATTGTTCCTCAATCGTTGTTAATAATTATTACATTATACCATTTTTTCACTATAATCTATTATTCCCTCATACCTGTATTTGTACTTGTACTTGTACATTCTTTTATGATATATAGTGTATACTGTGTAATATGTAATTTGTGTCATTCAATATATGTGTATATGTGTACATATGTACACTCTTAATCAATATAACTTTCCATAGATTCTTTATATTTCTTCCATGAATATATTTCCCCACCAATTTCGGAGGAACATATTTACTGGTTGCCATTCTTTCAAAGTTTCTTCCGTTTTCTCTTTTATACTTAAGGTCAGTCGATCATTTTCTTTTACTTCTAATATTTTTAATATCCAGTGCTCAATGTTTAGACTTTCTTTATTTTTCCAATTTTTTGCAATTATAATTCAAGCAATAGTTATTAAATACAATAAAATTCTCCAATATTTGCCAATATTTCTTCAATTGATACTATCTTATTTAACTCCTCCCTTCACTTTTCTGTAAATTTCAAAAACTCATGTTCTTGAATATATTTATTTATTTGTATTCCTATTTCCTGTTGCTTTTTATACAATAGTTGGAAATAATTATGAAATATTTTATGTAATTCTTTATCTTTTGTTATTATCCCATCTCCCTGCTTTAATTTTGTAATCATCCTGATAGTTTTTTTTTTCCTTTCTAAGTCTATATAATAACCATCTCCCTGGTTTATTTCCATATTCAAAATTCTTCTGTTTTATATAATCTAATTTCCTTTCAGTTTTTTTTTTTAATGCTGTGCTAACCATAATTTTTTTTTTTTTAATACTGACCACAATGGCTTTTAGTAGCCAATGTTAAAGAAATTTGGGCATTATCCCTTGCTCTATAGATTCTTTTTCAACTAAAAAGAAAATTAGTAAACAGATAAAAATCCACGTATATTTTACCCTGGTAACAGATACAAATGCAGCAGAGGTTGAACTTTCCTCAGAATCTATCCTAGACAGGTATTTCAATCATAGACACATTCGGTTTAAAGCCCAGACTGAGGGATTTGCTGATTTAGCAGCAAAAATCGCATTTATTGAAAATGTTAGCTGCTAAGCTGAATGGGAAAAGCAAATAGTTCTTGATAACTCACTGAATAAAGGAAAAGAGGATTCTACACAGCATCTCAGAATGGTACATGGGGTAAAGGAGAAGGAGAAGTTAACAGGATATGTTTGCAGTATTATTATGGACCTAGATTAAATTAAGACTTTTCTTTCTAAATATAATGGTTTGTTAATTATAATTACAGAATTCTTAGTAAACATGGAGGAATCTGTTGGAATTAGACTTCCAACAAATATCAGAATAGCTGAACTCTCTCATTACTACTACACCTCTCCTTTCTGGATGTTGGTCAGCTGTTCCAGGAAAGGAACAATCTGGGAGGAGAGTGTTTGGAATTGATTCTGTAGCTCAAAACTCGCCTTAAGTCTTTCTGATCTTTCTACTTCTGTGTGTCATATTCCTCTAAATGTGTAATTTCTGTGTTTGGGAACTGACCTCTTCAGGGACATCCCCTCTGTTCCTCATTCAGGACAGTCTGTTCCACTCTGTCCAAGAATATTTCATGTTCTGCAATATGCTGAAGAGTAGATACATGAGGCTCAGGTTGCTGGACCTTCTCTTCCCAATAGAGCAATCACCTTGGCTTTAGTCCCAGGCCTGGGGAAAAGGCAAGAAACAACTTAAAGTGGTGGTGGTGATGATGGTGATTGTGTCTCTCAGGATGCATGGTTGCTGTCATAAGTATTTCCTGAATGTGCATTAGAATGTGTGTTAGAAAAGATCAGCTAGCTTAGGCATTGCTAGAGTCAGCTAGAGTGCTAGAAAGTATCCATTACAAATTGTTGATTGCAACTATGTATCCATTTGACGCTTGTTCGTGCATTGCAGGGTATCAAAATGCTAATTACTTTTTGGGTCATTGCTACAGTGTATCTAGTCAAGGGGGAAAGGATTAGAGGGAGAAAAACAAAAGTATCAAAGTGCATTGTGAGACTTGGAAATATTCAAAGACAAGAAGGCAGGAACGTGTTCCAAACTTAAGGATGAAAGATGTGCAAACAACCTAGGGTCTGGGAGAATGTCTAGCTTGGTGATATGATGTGAGATTTATGATCCTTCCCAATCACAGCTTTCTGTGGCTAAATTTGTATGGAAAGGTATAAAAGCTGTAACCATTATGTATGCTTTAGACTCAGCAACTTTCAGTGAAGTGTGCTGTGTGGCTTGCCTTGCTACAAATAAGCACTGCTGTCTAACTCTGAATAAAGTTTGTAGAGTGCATGTCATCAAGAACATGACAGCTGCCTGAACTTTCAGCAATGTTTCACCCCATTGTATTTTTTGTTTATCGGAGGCTATGAATTCTTGAAGCCAGCACAGCTTGTGCCATCCTGTTTCTGACATATTAGTTTATGTTGCAAGGGCATGTCCTAAGGTCTCAGGCTTTGCCCCAAGACTTGCTGCCCTGACACTAAAAAAGTTTACTTTCCTGCAAAGTATGACCAGATGAGAATTCCTTGGTGTGCCTCTTTAACCAGCATTCACTACAGGATATGTGTCACTAGATCACTACAGACAACAAGCAAGATTTCTCTGGTGGTAGCTAATAACTTTCTGGAATTTAGGTGGCATGACTGTCCTGTTCATTCATGTTTGGGGTGCTCTGTGTTGAAATTAAGAGATGTCTGGCTATCCTATTGCAAACTGTAGGTTAGAACAATTATTAACTGACCAACTCATGAAATGATGAGACCACACTACAAAGCTTGGGTTAAACATGGACAAATTTATTTTAATTGTTGTCTATTTAAGGTTAGACATGCAAGAAGGGGGTGGGGAGATCAAGTGGGGAGCAGCTGAGGCAAGTGGTCCCCCTGGGACATTTCTCCCAGCTTCCCTTGGGTGACACACTAGGTCCTGAGATGAATCGATGAAGCTGGGTTGCAACCTCGGCCAGACATTTCTGGAAGGCGGCCTATAGGTCCTTGTCACAAGACCAGAAGTGAGGATAGAAGCTCCCAGGCTAGCCTCAAGAACACACACACACACACACACACACACACTGTGTCACAGGACATGTAGAGGGAGCTCCAGAGGGTTATCCTGCACCAAACGTGTGCCATAGCTGCTCGCTGAAGCCCTTCCCCCTGATTACCTGGCACCGATAGTGATAAGTGTTCATTTAGTTCTTATCCCATCCCACCCCCCACATGCTGCCCAATTTGGCCTTCATACCTTTCTGTAAATCTCTAAGGAAAAGCTGCATTCCTTCAGGCAATAAGTGGACCTCATCTGCCCTGTAGACCTTGGGTCTTTGAAAAACTATTTCTTGATGCGGAATGTAATGCCTCAAGCCTTGCTATAAACCATTCTGAATTTCCCTATTAGCCCACCATCAAGCCACATTGATACGGTGGGAATCACCCTCCCCCGACTATGTTCTTCTAGAAACCATGGCTGACCATGCCATATAGATCCCTGGCAACTTGGCTTGGATGCATTGCATGTCTTCAATGGCCTGGAGAATAAGTGCCTTAACTTTCAGAAGTCCCAGGTAATTACCACCCAGGTGAATAATCAAAATGTCCAGTGAAGGCCCAAAGGCCATGCCAGGGAAGGCCTCTCCTACACAACCATTCAAAGATAGCACAGTTGTCGAGACCCAAGTGGGGGTCAAAGCGGCTGTTGCGGGCTTGGCATTTCATCTGGTAGGTGAAACTCTCACCACAAATCAGGACTCATTGCCTTCACTGTTTTAGGCTAGGATCTGCAAGGGAAACATTCGCATGACATCATTAGGATGGAAAGACCCTGACATAACACCAATATACTAGGGACTTCCACTTCTCAATCCTCTGTATTGCTTTGGCATCCATGCCAATCAAAGCTGCTGTGGAGGCAACCCCAATGCAGAAGGAATGAGTGCCAAATTTCCTCCCATGCAACCTCAAGGTGGCAATGGCTTGACAAGTGATGGCCCAGAATTGGTAGCTGGTGAGGGGACAGGAGTCTGCATGACAGAACAGGGGACATAGATGTTCACCCCACTTGGTTACATAGTCTTTTAGTCTAAAGAGTAGTGTGCCACCCCCACACACACATCTGGAGGGTTATGATCATGCTCCAACACTTCCAATCAGTCTTGGAGTCTCATCTTGTGACCTCTGCATGATTCTTTCCCAGGACTAAGTCCCAGAACTCTAGTGCCCTGCCCAACTTGTCCCCTCTCCCATGTACCACCAACTCGCTCACCCTGAGAGAACCAAAAACAAGGCAATGAGGGCAGCTGTGCAGAAAAGAGAGGCCTCAAAGTGGGAAGAGCAGATGAAGGTCCAAGTGGATCTCAGCAATGGATCTCTCCTCATGAAGCTTTTTTGGGAGATGGAAAGCCACCACCCAAGAAAAATAGATTCATTACAAAGAGATCACAATTGATGAAGAAGACTACAGATTAAAATCAAAGACTGAATTAGAAGAAGGAGGGCTCCCTAGTCAATGGTTTCTATATATGCAACTTAGAGAAAGATTCAAAATGGATCTGAAACTTGAAGGATTCCTACCTAAATCAGAGAAAAATGAATTTGAAATCACTGTTTTTGATAAACCAACCCATTTGACATCACGAATCTATACATTTTTAATAAATAGAGAAATGGAAATAGAAACTATAAAAGATGTGATGATTAAATGGGCACATAACATTGGCAAGATGATATATCTGGAAGACTGGAAAAGAAGTTGAAGAAGATCATGAAAATTTGCTTTATCCCAAAATCTAAAAGAAAGTTATCTGAAAATACTCCACAGGTGGTATCTAAGCCCATCTAAATTAGATAAGATGCATAAAACAGGACAAAAAGAATGTTGGAAGTGTACAGAAGAAGAAGGAACATTTTATCACATGTGGTGGGCATGTCCAAAAGCAAAAAGAAGAACAATAATAAAATAATGTTGGACATGTTGGAATTTAACATACCACTCTCTCCCGAACTTTTCCTATTAAATATCATTCCTAACATAGATCAATTAAATATAAAAAAGCAATAGAAAACAAGACTTTATATTATTACCTCTGCTAGAATTGTGTACACAAAATATTGGAAAAGTCATAAAATTTCAGAATCTGATGAATGGATCTTAAAACTTATCAAGATGAAAGAAGGTGATAAACTATCAAAATTGCTTATGGGAGTTAAAAAGGAAGTGAATGTAGCAGAATGGAATCTGATAACAATGTATTTAAAAAGTAAATTTGGAGACATTATTATAAATTAAAATTAATAATGAATGAAATTGATTTGGAAAGTTAGAGTAGCAGATCAGTGTCATTACTGTATACTCTCATTAGATGGGGTAATGTGTATAAAAATAATGTATAGGTGGTCTATCATAGCTTTAAATTAAGAGAGAAAGAACTGTACAAAATGTTTTTGAATTTATAGAGCCATCTTTAACTGTGCATTGAATAAACCCAAAAAAGGTAGGCAGGAAGTAAACCAGAATTTTATTTCATAATTAAGGGAAGAGTTATTTAACTTATGAAAAAAAGGGAATGCAGAGGAATCTTGAATATGAAGAAAGTAACATAACTTAATATAACAGGGATGATAATTCCTTTGATTAGAAGATTACATAATTCTGATATATAACAATTGTACAATAGTAACGAGATAGGTATATAAGGTACATTTGTATAGGATATATTGTACATATATACAAAGTGCACTTAATATATATACAAACTATAATGCATACAATGTAAAGAATATAGGTTATTGATATTGGATAAAGCGTGATGCGCATAAACATCAGGGGGAAACAGTAACACTTGTAAATAACTCTAGTCTTTATTGTACAAATTATGAATTTTTGTTTTCTTTTCCTTTTATTATTTTCTTTTTTCCTTTTCTTTTTAATTTTATATAATAAAATTTAAAAAAATGAAAAAAAGAAGTGGTGGGATCCTTAGGTGGGAGTGACTGTGCTCTATTGGAATTTGTTATTCAGCTGGAAGAGGAACCCAAGTGTAGCCAAATGCACATTCTAAACTTTAGGAATGTTGATTTCTGTAAACTGAGGGAATTACTGGCTGAAATTCCATGGTCAAGAATACTGAAAGAGAAAAGGGTTCATGATGGATGAGAGTTTCTAAAAAGTGAGATACTGAAGGCATAAATTAAAACTGTTCCATTAAGAAGAAAAAACGGGAGCCAGAATAGGTGACTAAGGAACTCTCAGCTGAGCTAGATGTTAAAAGAAACATGTATAAGAAATAGAAAAATGGGGAAATCACCAAAGAGGAATTTAAACCAATAGCCAGGATATGAAGGGGAGAGGCATGAAAAGCTAAAGCACAGAATGAACTCAGGCTTGCCAGGGAGATTAAAAACAACAAAAAGGGCTTTTTTAGATATGTCCACAACAAAAGGAAAAACAAGGAAATGATAGGGTTGCTGCATGGAGAAGATGGCCAAGTACTAACAGAGGGAAGAAAAAAGGCAGAACTTTGCCTCAGTTTTCTCCCAAATGAAAAAAAAAAAGTACTCAATCTGGGGGTGGGGAAGTGATAGAAACTCAGCACAGTATAGGTAGAGAAGTAGTACAGGAATACTTGTCTACTCCAAATGAATTCAAATCTCCAGGGCCAGATGAATTACATCCAAGAATATTAAAAGAACTGGCAGAATTAGTTTCAGAACTGCTGGTATTAATCTTTGAGATTTCTTGGAGAACAGGAGAAGTCCCAACAGACTGGAGGAGGGCAAATGACATCCTCATCTTCAAAAAGGGAAAAAAAGAAGACCCAAACAATTATTGCCCAGTCAACCTGATGTCAATACCCAGAAAGATTCTAGAGCAGATCATTAAGCAGACAGTTTGTAATTACTTAGAAAGCGATGCTGTGATTACTAAAAGTCAAGACAGGTTTCTCCAAAACCAGTAATGCCAGACTAATCTTATCTCTTTTTATGATAGAGTTACAAGTTTGACAGATGAAGGGAATGCTGTGGGTATAGCATTTCTTGCCTTCAGTAAGGCCTTTGACAAAATTTCCCTTTGTTATTCTTCCAAAGAAACTAGGAAAATGTTGATCTGACAGTGCTACTATCAGATGGATTTGTAATTGGTTGACTAAGCAAACCGAAAGATTGCTCACCAAGGGTTCCTTTTCATCCTGGAGAGAAGTGACTGCTGTCACAGGGTTCTCTTCTGGGCCCAGTGCTATTCAACATCTTCATCAATGACTTGGATGAAGGAACAGAGACTATACTGATCAAATTTGCAGATGATACCAAATTTGGAAGGGTTGCTGATGCCCCAGAGAACAGGATCAAAATTCAAAATGACCTTGATAGACTGGAGAGCTGGACCAAGGCTAACAAAATGAATTTCAACAGAAAGAAATGTAAGGTGCTGCACAATGAAATGCACAAATATAGGATGGGGGACACATGGCTAGATAACAGTACATGTGAAAGGGATCTAAGAGTCTTGGTGAACCACAAGCTGAACATGAGTCAGCAACATGATGTGACAGCCAAGAAAGTCAATGTGATTCTTGATTGTATCAACAGGAGTATGGTGTCTAGATCAAGGGAAGTAATAGTACCACTCTATTCTGCTAGACCTTATCTGGAAAATTGTGTCCACTTCGGGTCACCTCATTTCAAGAAGGATATTGAGAAGCTGGAGCGTGTTCAGAGGAGAGTGACCAAAACAGTGAAGGGTCTGGAAGCCGTGCCCTATGAGGACCAGCTCAGGGAGCTGTGTATGTTTAGTCTGCAGAAGAGAAGGTCAAGAGGGGAGATGATAGCCATGTTTAAATATTTGAAGGGATGTCATGTCAAGGAGGGAGCAGGCTTGTTTTCTGCTTCTCCAGATACTAGGACAAGGAGCAATGGATTCAAACTACAGGAAAAGAGATTCCACTTAAACCTCAAGAAGAATTTCCTGAATGGTCAGAGCTATTTGGCGGTCAAATATGCTGGCTCAGAGTACGGTAATGTCCTTCTTTGGATGTTTATAAGCATAGGCTAGATGGACATTTGTTGGGAGTGCTTTGATGTGTGTTCCTGCATGGCAGGGGAGTGGATTGGATTGCCCCCGTGGTCTCGTCCAACTCTGATTCTATGATTTTGAAGGAGACATTGAAGTTCATTTCTGGATTGACCTTTCTACTTACACAGAGACTACCACTTCCACTGGATTATTGTTTGCCCTGTCTTCTCCTTTCTTCATCTACCACTAAAAGAGTTTCTGATAAGCCATCTAGCCTCAAGACAGTATAAGAGAGCTTTCTCTCAGTCCTGTCACCGTCACAGATTTGTTTGATGAGTACATGAGAAAGAGCCTTCTCAATGGCTGCTCCCACCCTCTGGCATTCCCTTCCATGAGAGGCTAGGCTGGCCCCTTCCCTGTTCTCCTGCAGCTGGCAGGCAAAGACCTTTTTATTCAAGCCTGCATTTATCATGTAATTACTTGCAGGCAGGCTTCTTGCTGGGGAGGGTGTTCTATTGGTAACTTGTGTGTGTTTTTAATGACTTTATACTGTTTCACATCTATCATTTTAATGAGATGATTTTAAATGTGTGAATTTTTTAAAGAAAAATTACTTTTAACTTTTCCTTTTTTGAGCTGCCGTGGGTCCCACTTCTGGAGAATGGTGGCATACAAATGAAATAAATGAATAAATCTTGAATCCATTAGCAGAAAGGAAATGGAGGAGGAAAAGAATAAAGAAAAAAGATAGGCAAAGAATGGGATAGTTCAGTAACGGAACAGATGCAGTGCAGACTTGATCCGAAAGAGGAACAAAGTCATAT
This sequence comes from Ctenosaura bakeri, assembly GCA_948474755.1. NCBI lineage: Eukaryota > Metazoa > Chordata > Lepidosauria > Squamata > Iguanidae > Ctenosaura > Ctenosaura bakeri. The sequence continues at coordinate 32,924 of CAOLHI010006465.1, forward strand.
TCAGCAGGGGAATATCTGTAACCATCAGTGGAATACAAACACCATCATCCTCATGCTTTCTTCTTTCATCCTTCCATCTGTTTCCATTCATGTCTTTGAGATTTCAGATGGAAAGTTTTATCTTATTACTGATATAAACTTATCAGTGATGATTTTTCTCAGTATTTCATAGAAATGTTTGAAATGAATGCATAAATAAATATTCTTTCTTTAAAATGTTTTTAAAAGGACTATTTGAGATAACAGCTGGAGGGTACTGCAGTTTACATTTCAAGAAGAGTGACAATCATTCTTCCACCTGGAAATGGAAGCGAGTCAAGATAGGAAGAACGCCATTCTGGTTCTCATATTTTTAAATAACTTTTAAAATACATTTTAATATTTTTTGGTGAATTTTAGAAATCTCTTGACATTATGGCCATCTCAAAATAGCAGTATCTGCTATTTAATTTGGGCAGTGAAAATGAAAAAAATATTTGGTTTCAATTTATTTTCCCACGAGAGACATGTAACCCAAGAGCTCCTGGTTTTAATCAGAAGTTTTTAAATGCTACCCTGTATTCTGGGGGTCCCAAGAGGGACCCCCAAATAACTAAATGCAAACACAAGATGGGGAAATTAACTCGAGCACTCTCTTAGGCTAACAAGAGGCAGGGTAACTCAGCAGGGATCTTGCAACCCAGCTTCTACGGGGTGAAGTCAATTGAGTGGACAAACAGGTTTTAAAATAGTAAATTAATAGCTTTATTAAAGGACAAACAACAAATAAGACACCACATGCACGCAACTAACCAAAAATAGGAATGAGAGTTTTGAGGGAAATGGGTGATATGACACCTTATCTCATAGTCCTGGAGAGAAGCGGAGGTTGCAGGGGAGGAAGCTCTGCATGGTTCACTGAGGGGAGCTCACCAGGCAAAACGGCAGCAAGGAGATCTGGAACTCGGGAGCAATCCAGGGTAGAGTGGACTCAGTATTGGAACTGAGGGGACGGCTCGCTGGACACAGCGACAGCAAGGCCAGATGGAAGTCCAGGGTGATCCGAGCTGTCCGAATGGCAAGCGTTTCAGTATGGGGCGAGCAGTCCGAGGAGGACTTGGAATCGGGGAGTTTTTATAGGGTGGATTGTGCCTACAGGCCATGCCATACTCGGTGAGAACAAAGGGAGTTTGGAGTAGGACAAAGCTCTGGGAAAGTTCAAGTTTTACATGATAGGCTTAGCGCAGGTATAACAATAGTGTAGCCAGTATGCAAACGGCTTAGCATTGAAAGAGTGCCAGCTCAAGGCCGAGCGTCTTTGTGTAAAGTCACGCTTAAGCAAGATGTGTCTGCAAAAGTGGTCCCTGAAGCAGTGGAGTGGCGTTAATCTTCCTGCCTAAGCGGGGATTGGACTGTTCAGACATTACCGGCCGTGCCTGTTTATGTGCTTGTCCGGTGGCCCTTGCAAACAAGTGGAGCAGAGTGGCAGAGAAAGGTCAAGTGGAGGCCAAATAAGTTTGATATCAACAGAGATATCTAGTGCTATCACTGGGTATGTCTGAACCATAGTAACATAAAGACTCATAGAGCAATTTACAAAACCAAGAATTGCAAGAACTGCATCAAAGAAACAGCTTTAATAGCTGTGTTTTACAAACTTGCTGTTTCTTACAAACTTCCTGCCAATCCTTATCTCACTTTTTAGCATTATTTTGACTGTGATACAGCTCGTATCTCCAGTGCTGTATAATCTTCTGAGAGGCAGAAGAAGGCGGTGGAGAGGGAGAAGCAGCAGCACCAAGTTGAATATTACAAGTAAGTGGAAAATAAAAATATGTGTGTTTTCCAAAGTTCAAGGAGCTGAATGGGACTGTGAGAAACAACCAAAAGGCAGTTAAGGAGACAGTAAGATAGCTGAGTTGCTATGTTTTGTGGAACAGGCTGCTATTATAAATAGCTACAAATATGGTTTTTACTAGAACTGATTCTAAGACCCTGGGAATGGTGTAATCTCTTGAAATCATTCCACAGAATGATGTAAACAAATGAAAATTACACAGTTTTACTCTAAGAGCAAGAGAGGAATGGAAAGAAGTAGGTGAGGCAAGTGAAAAAACCTCCAAGCACCCGGATCCAGTTTTAGACTGGTCATTGCTTACTGAAGGAGACATAGAATCTGTTAACATGGACCCTTCCCCTAATAATCTTACTCTTGGCAGAGAATTTACTCCCCGAAAGACAAATAAAAAACCTCTAAGAATGTTCAACTAAAAGCAACTAGATGAACTAATGCTGGATGAAGCAATTAAATACAAAAAAGAAACCAACTAATCTAGAAGAGGAAATAAATAAAAATGATTTGTTTTCCCAGAAGGAACAGATAAAAAGAGATGATTTGTCAACTGATGGATAGCTTTTTATGATGGCAGGAGACATGGCATTCATTAAAACATTCCTAATGGCTTGCAACAACCTGCTAACCACTTTGGTGGAAATGACAGTAAAGACTAGTTCATGTTTTAAAGATGAGGGGCTGAGAAATGTGAATAATAAAGTCACCTCATTAACTAATAAAGCCATTGCAAAAATAAAAAATAAATAAATAAATAAATAAATAAATGCAGGGGAGCAAAATGGGTTTAAAGAGGGCTGCTAAGAAAAAGGGTGGAAGGAAAGGGGTGAGGTCTAAAAACATAAAAAATCCAAAGCTCCAACAGTATAGTAAAATGATTTTTGATGAACTATTTAAGCTATTAGATAGTAATTCAATCCAGAAACTAGAGTCAAAGGAGCCAATACAGAGTAAGAAGAAAATTTTAGTAAAGGAGAATAGTGACAAGTTCACAGATTCTCACATGGAAAAGGAAATTTCCCCTACATCCTGCTCTCTCCTATGTTTCTTAAGACATGTTGGGATTCTCTATAAACAGGATCCATGGGGCTATGTACTTTTGCCGCCACAAACTGCCCCAAGAGAGGATGCTGAGTGCTCAGTGGTATGGCATGCCACACCCTCTCAACCTTAGAGGAAGGCAATGTCCAACCCCCTCTGAATAAAATTGGGCAAGAAAACCCAATAACAAGAGGGTTGCCATAAGCTGGAACTGAGCTGAAGACACATATCAACAACAAATGATTCTAACAGGTGATATATAGCCTCTGTGAAGTGTGCAAAGTAGTTGGCTGGATTTCCTTCCCCTCCCACTATGAAACACATTTCACTGAGTGGGTTTTTTATTGAGTGTAGATGCTTTCCATACAAGAATCATCTCATAACTGACTGTCATGATGAGGAACGAAAAATGTGTTCCTATTTTGATAAGTTGTTGGCAAGCCAATAAAGCACAGCCAAAGATGGGGTGGGATCCTTTAATCTTGCAGCATCTAATTTTTAATCAAGTACATTTTCATCTCTGCAGATCTTACCTTTACCTATTTATTCCTTCACAGAACTATTGTACCAATTATCTGAAGACTGGTGAGCCATAGCTTTTCACAGGTATGTTTTCTCTCAGGTTGAAGTATTAGCAAGGAATAATAGGAAACACTGGGCTAAAATAACCAGTAGTGGGATTAAGCCTCTACATAGGTTTGTTGACCGTGAAGAGGCTGCAGAAGAATTGTGCATGCTATCCACACCATGATATTCATTCATTGAAAGAGAAGTAAAAACAGAGTCTTTGTGCATACTTTTGTATGGACCACATGGGAGAAAAATTCCTGCATGAGTTCAGGATTCTTTTCCCAGGAAAATTTTGTCAAAGAAAATAGAAATAGAAGTAGAATACAAAGTCTGACTCAGTATGCAAAGGGACCTTGTAGCACCTTGGAGATTAAGTGAGAGAAAGATGTTCTTAGCATAACCTTTCATAGACTAAGGCAATTTCCGCACTACACTCTTATAGGACGTTGAAAGTGGAATAATCGTGCTATAAGAGTGTAGTGAGGAAATGGCCTAAGTCTACTTCATGAGCTACATCATATGCAGAACAAGTAAATATCTATTACATGAGAAGATATATTCAGATCTCATAAGCTCATATCACAGCTCATAATTTAAACTCTCACATGGCATCCATGTGCTCACAAACACCTACAGGCAACAATACATTCCAAAGAGTTGACTTATTTAAATTGATCGTTGTTGTTGTGTGCCTTCAAGTTGCTTCTGACTTATGGAGGCCCCAAGGTTAACCTATCACACTCAAACCACTACACCATGCTGGCTCTCATTTAAACTTATATCTAAGGATTTTAGGAAGCTGAATTTCTCAGTTGGGATGAGGATTTGGAAGGAGTCTTCGGGCACCCTATCAGCACTATAAGCATCCCTGGCTAAGAATCCAAAAGATTTCAGTGGCACTGACCCAGATACCTGAGGGTTTTTTTTGATACTGTTGCATAAGACTAAGCCCAAGAAGTAACTTTCCTGGAAAATATTTCCCAGTCTCCTCCTTGCCTTTTAGTGGGATGAGTGGCAGCTTCATTCTGATGTCACTATGGATGCCATTGATATAATTCTTCACTAATAATTTTCTCAAAGAAACCAATGTGTAATTTTAACAATTTTCTTCCTGCTGCAAAAAAGTCTTTAAAAAAAAAAGTGTCTTGTTTTCACAGTTTGGGATGCAAGAATAAAAACAAACCTGTTGTGTTTTTTAAAATTAAATTTCCTTTTATACTATACTATCATCCCCTGTGCACACATCAAATTACCTTTGAAAGGTAAAAAGGTGAAAAATTGCGTAGTATTTTCCAATATTTAAGTTGCAAGGATGGTAGGCAATGCGGCACTATTTCCTTATGAATGGCCATCAGATTGTCCTGAAAGTATTCCTTTCCATGTGTCCACATGCTTTTTGATTATGAAAGTCTCTTTCCCAAAAGGTTTGAAGGACCATGATCTGTCCAACCATCTTATCGTGTTCTTGACCATCTTGGGATTGCATGCAGCCACCCCGCTTATCTCTTTGACATGATCACACTCATTCATAACTTATATAAACAGTCTTTTTTTCACATCTTTGGTTTCCTGTTGTGGCTAGCTTCCTGTGCTGATCATCCTGTCATTACAGCCCTTTCTTAGTGACCATTGGTGGTAACAGTAACAGTCTTTCCAATGTATAAAGTAGCCCCTTAAAGTCTTCTGCAAATATTCATCCTTCAATGGTATTTTCTGCAGAATTGCCACATTTTCCCTGAGGAAGACTGCATTAAGAAGTCATCGCTTTCCGTTAATAAGTTAAATTGGTACACCAGAATTATTTAAAAAAGGAAACTGTGGAGAGATATCTAATTTGCTGGAGGCTTTTGGTTTTTAAAAGAGAAGAGGAAACAACACCAAGGATTCTCACCATCAACACCAGGTATGTCTTGAGGCTTACAGCAGTAGAGAGTGAGCTGGCACCAATACGGTTGGGACTTCATCATGAATTTCATCTAGCAAGGAAATACCAAGAGACCATAATCAGTTCAAGATTGATCTCAGAGAACTTTAAAATGTGAACACCAGCTAATGTGCAGCATATCTCTGATCTAAAAGGGTGTTAGAAAAAGAACCAACACTGCATTTAGTGGCTGGTGGGGGAATATGCTCTGAAAGGATACTTTGGTCCTGACCTAACATAGTCTTTTGCCTCTGCCATTAAACAGCAAGCAAAGACAGTACAAATGGAGAAGAACACTAGACAGTTGTGTAGCATGTTTCTGATCTATAAAGGTATTGGAGAAAGAACCCACACTATACTTTAGCAACTGTCAAGTGGTGATACTCTGAAAGTATAGCTTGTCCCACTCCGTTCACTAAGTGAGCTAAGGTGTAGCATTTGTGAGTGGTTTGTGAATGTTTGGAGCCTAACAAAATGCATGAAAATCAGCCTGGGTTATTTAAAAAAAAATCTTGGAGAGAATTTGAGAGCTATTGATCTGGGTTGTGAAAGGGAGACAAAAAGAAGAGTAGTCCCACATGGAGTTCATCTTTCTTTCCCTTCACTTCGCTTCCCTTCCCTTGAAGACCAGGCCAGCCACTTACTCCTCTGAATTGCTTCCTCTCTCCCCATCACCAAGCAGCAGTGGCCCCTCCCAGGGCTTTTACAGATAGTGTGGCTGTAAGGCTTGGATGGATTGCAAAGGGCTAGAAATTAGACCCCTGGGTGCCATCCACAAAACATCCATGCAAATGTGTTAACCACTAACAGAATTCCAACCATAGAGTGTAAGACTCTTGCACACCAAGGGCCTGTCTGCACTACGCTGCTGTAGTGCTATTATTCCACTTTTAAAATCCTATGGAATCCTAGAGTTTGCAATTTAGTGAGGGGCATTTAGATTTCTCAGCCAGAGAGCTCTTTAGTCTCAGAACATTACAAACTCCAGAGTAACACAGGATCTTGAAAGTGGAATAATAGCACTAGAACAGTGTAGTGTGGAAAGGCTTTAAGTGTAGTCCAAAAAGAGTAGCACAAATGTAGGAATGAATGTGGAAGCAAACAGTGTATCAAGAAAGAGATAGGAGGTGTTTACCCTTCTGCCCCAAGGGACTTCTAGCGAGGTTGTACATGAAGTTGTTCAAGGCTGTCCCTTAACAGGCAAACAGTTTTCACTTGGGATGGCTGAAGTCATTTATGTTCATTTCCACACTAGTCTGTTATAGCACAATAATTCCACTTGCAACCCCCTATGGAAGCCTGGGGTTTGCAGTTTCGGGAGGGGCCAGCCAGCCCCTTCCGAAACTACAAACCCCGGGAATCCACAGGATGTTGAAAGCGGAATCGTAGCGCTATAATAGGCTAGTGCGGAAACGGCCGTTAGGCCCCTTCACAGACAGGTAAAATAGTGGAAATAACACAATGCCAAGGTTTAGAACAATTCATAACATTAAAATAACCAACATGCCTTAACTGTTTGGCTCTCAAAATAATTCAGCTCTGAGTGTGTCTGTGTCTGTGTCTGTGTCTGTGCTGTGTGCATTTGAAGAAAGGGACATAAAAATAATTAGAGAGACTGTTTATTAGTACTTGATCCCTTCTTATTTCTATAGATGTCCCAAGACATACATTAGGGTTTCCCCCAGCCCCAACAATCTTGGTGTATGCAACTTTTTATATCTCCTGAACCTTGTTGCAAGAAAATACACACCTCACCTTGAACTTTCACACATTTGTGAGGCTTGCATGGCATTTCAGAGAAAGTAAGTTTTCACTAACGTATGCCCATATTTCAAAAGATCCGTGACTAAAATACATACCTTGATAAGTGTATGCTGAAACATGCTTTATTCAGTGGAAGAGTGATTAAATTAGTTTAAATTGCATGACTAAATTTCGGTAGATCAAAATATAAAGCCTGTAACCCCTCCATGTAACAAGGATGTGAAGAAAATGCAGGTGGGAATTTCGTGCAATCTAGGGAAATCAAGAGTCATACCTATAGTGTATATACTTTGAATGTCAGGGAATAAAGAATTGACCTTTGATCTGTTCTCTTAGGGTGCAGTCGCTTGTGGAAACAGGCTGATAGTGGACTCTTCTCTTAGAAGACCCATTAAGTGCCCATCAACAGTAAGTGATTGATCATGAAAAGCAGGGCTGGAAAATCAGACCTCTCTGGAAGCAGGACCGGGTATGGAGAGCAGATGCGCATTTCATCCAAACCTGAGGAGTTCTTAATACCCTTAGCAAAGGATTTCTGACTCCTCCCATGAAATCACGAAAAAGTAGAGATAGAGAAAAAATGAAAATGTTTGAAAAAATGATTGACAAAGATGGCTTTCATTTGTTGAGAAACCCATGTTACCCTGATCTCTGGGGGTCCCGGGAGGGACACCTAAAGAACCAAATAACAATGACAAAACTTTGGGGAAAATTAGCTGGAGCACTCATTAAAGCTAGCGAGAGGCAGGGTAACTTAGCAGGATAATGGAACCCAACATCTATGGGGTCAGGTCAGTCAAGCAGTCAGACGGTTTAAAATAATAAAAATGATGTTTATTAAGGAGAGACAAATATTAAAGGCACCACAGTCACACACATGTCTAAGGAATCAGAGACTGACTTGGAATAAGGATCTTAAGAGGGAAATGGGTGATACGACACCTGTCTCGTAGTTCTGGACCTTGAGAGTGGAGTTGGAGTGTGATGAAGAAACTCAGCACGTGGGGCTGAGAGGAAACTCATCAGGCAAAGTGGCAGAAAGAAGGTCTGGAACTCGGGGGTAATCCCGGGTTGAGTGATCTCAGTTACTGGAACTGAGGGGACGGCTCGCCAACCAGAGCGGCAACAAGGCTGGATGGAACTCAGGAGCAATCCGAGGAAGGTCTCGGAATCAGGGGTTTTTATAGGGTGAATTGTGACTGCAGGCTATGCCTTACTCGGTGAGAACAATTCAATTTAGGAGCAGGACAAAGCTTTGGAAAGGTCAGAGTTTAGCACGATTGAATTAGAGCCAAATTAACAATAGTGTAGCCAGTATGCAAATGCAGAGCGCTTAGTACAGCTTTGTCAGGTTGCCTGTTCAGGGTAGGGAGCCTTTGTTAGTATCGCGCATATGCAATGAGGTGTTTGCTGGAGAGGTCCCTGAAGCGACGAACTGGCTCTGTCTGGCCTGCCTGGGTGGAGGATGGAATGTCCAGCAATTATCGGCCGTGCCTGTTTGCGTCCTTGTCCGGAGGCCTCACAAACACGTGGAGCAGGGTGGCAGAGGAACGCTGAATTGTTTGATATCTAAGTGATATTGAGTGCTATCTCCGGGCAGGCCTGGACCGCAGTAACACCCAACAAAAAGAATTGTGCTTTAACAATAAACTTTGCTGTTCAGGATTTATTTTGTGCAAAATTTTTATTGGTTATTTTTCAGTCTTTTGTATATATGAAACTGTCTTTTCTCCATGGTGTCAGGGGCACGGGCCCGGCAGGGCCTGTTGCTGCCCCTGAGGCTGCCGCTGAAGCGGCGGCAGATGCCGCGGAGGCCGCTGCGGCCGGCGGGGCCTACCCGGAGGCCACTGCAGCCGACGGGGCCTGTGCGGAGGCCGTTGCGGCTGACGGGCCTTGTCTGGAGGCCGCCGCGGCCGATGACACGGGCCTGCAGGACGCGGGAGAGGCTGCCGGTCCTGGAGCCACTTACCTCGAGGCTGCAGGTTCAGATCCCTCGACGTCGGCCAGCCTGCCGGGGTGGGTGGGACCCGGGCCTGCTCCTGGGGCTCCGCCCACCCGCGGCCCCGATCCGTGGGAGGCCTGGGAGTCTGCCTGCGTCCCCGATCTGGAGGAGGCTGATGCCTTTGCCTCGCCTCCTCCTTTCCAGCAGCGGCGGCAGGCCAAGGAGGCTGTTCGCCGGTCTCGACGCCTGCTGGAGAGGAGGCGACGGGCAGAGAGCTCGCAGCTGTGAGACAAAGCACAGCTGTGAGCCCTCAGCCACATGGCCACGCCTGATTGGTCGGCGCCTGGCTTGGAAGGCAGCCGCATGGCCATGCCTGATTGGCCGGTGCCTGGCTTGGAGGGCTATTTGAGGCAGGCGCTGGGCTGGGGAAGGCACGGAGCAACAACTGTTGGTCAACTGTGGTCCTGCTGTCCGTGCCTTGTTCCTGCCCGCGCTTGAGACCAGTCCTCCTGTTCGCCTTGTTGAAGTAACCTGTCTTATGTACTTTAACAGCCTGTGTTTATTTCTGTTAAGACTGAGTAGAAGCCCTGCCTGCATTAAGGACTATTTCTGTTAAGACTGTGTAGAAGCCTGCTTGCTTTGTACTTCTGAGTTTTGACTGCATTAAAGTCCTGCACCTCTAACCAGCTCCCCTGTATCTGCCTGACCACCGCCTGGCACTGACACATGGAATTCTTCATGGAAGTATCATTTCCTGTACAGAAAAGGTTGCTTTCTATGCAAAGCAAACACACAAACATTTTGCAGAGAATAAATCCCCAATAACAGCCTTTTCTGCATAGGGAACAGAAACACTTACAGTTGGTAATTTATTCTGCCCAAAATTCACATGTTGTGGACTTGCATAGAAGGCAGCAATTTTGGTGAAAGAAACACCTTTTCCCTTTACATTTTCTGCACAGGAAAAGACTGTTTTCTATGTGAAACATTCATGTTCAATTTTGTATCGAAAAAGACCCAAATTTCCAAACAGGCTTCATGGTTTTCAAAGGTTTTCTCACATTGAGAAGAAAAATGCTAAAATGACCAATTCCTGCCTTTGAGAAGAAAATTAATGAAGAATTTCATCCCAAAAATTAAGATTCTCAGATTCACCCAGATCATAGGGCCAAGCATACAAACTCCAATTAGTTCTTTCATTATGATACAGCATAGTAGCAGAAACTAACTGTGCTCTTTCCTTCCTTCTACTTAGGGATGAACAGGCAAGAAGGTACCTGTAACCAAAGCCTGAGCCTCATGACCAATTATAGTGTGACATCGCTGTCCCCCTTGGATTCTGGAGAGAAATTCCATACATACAATCTAACTGGGTTCGAAGACCCGAGTATCTCATACTTCACCTTCTTCTGTTCTCCTTCTTCATGCAAACTTATCTGGAGCATCACTTTCCTTATCAGCAGTTTTGGACTTGTGGGGAACGGCATTGTCATCTGGCTTCTTGGCTTCCGCATCAAGAGAAATCCTTTCACAACATTCATCCTGAATTTGGCTGTTGCTGACTTTGGGGTTCTCATATGCACAGCTTTTGATTTTACTCGTTATTTTACATATTTAATTTCAAAAACAGTTATAGTTCCAGTTTTTAGTTTTTTGTGGTATGGGATTTTATATATCGCTATCTTAAGCTTCATGAACTTCACCGAGAAGCTTCTACTGACAGCCATCAGCATTGACCGGTGTGTGCCCATCCTCTTCCCAATCTGGCATCGATGCCACCGCCCAACCTATCTGTCTCCTACTGTTTGTGCCCTCCTATGGATCACCTCCTTCCTGCTCTGTCTAACTACTTGCACTCTCTATTTAAATTTTTTATTCAAAGAATCTTTTATAATGCTTTCTGTGATTTACTTTCTTAGCTCCCCACTCATTATGATCTCTTCTCTGATTCTCTTCATAAAAGTCTGCAGTAGTCAACGCAAAAAGGGGAAGGCCTTAATAGTCATCTTCCTTACCCTCCTCTTTTTCCTCATGTTTGATTTTCCAGTGACTGCTTATCTTTTCATCTTTATCATTACAGGCAAGGGTTTAACAGATCACATTGTGATGCAATACCTTCTCATAGGTTCCACCATAAACAGCAGTGTTAATCCCCTCATTTATTTTCTGGTTGGGAGAAAAAAGAAAGGCCGAAGAAGCGATAAGTTGAAAAATATCCTCCAAAGGCTTTTCAAGGAGGAAGAAGGACACAGGGCACAGATGGACTCCCCAGTTTAAACACAGTTATTCACTGTCTCTATAATGTACTCTGAACCCCACACTACCTTTGTCAGTATAAAAATAAATGCCCTGGTGCCTGGCTCTTTCTTGGTTATTGAGGTGAACAATGTGCTTTGCGATTCAGTCAAAACTTTGAAGGTTAAATTGAAGGAGTGGAAATTCTTTTGTGGATCAGGCTAAGTATCCAGTATGCCACCATTAAAATTTATGTTCAGGGACATAGAAGACAGGAAAGACCCTTGGCACGACTCCCTCCACCATCTGGCACCGAAGGAACCTTTAGTGATCCATCTGAGCACCAAGGAAGTGGGAAAAGAATCAAGATGGTGTCCACGTGGGGAGGCCTCATAAGGTGGCGCCAGAGGCAGCAGTGTTGTTTCAGCCTTCCCAGTGTATGTAATTTAATTTTCTTTTTTTAGACTATTTGCTTTTAGCCAAACATTTTATTGTTTTACTGTTTTATTGCTATTACAGGCTCAGTTTGTTGGCTTCGGCACTGCTCTGTTTTTGAATTTCTTTCTTTCATGTGGAAACACAAAGCATTCCCGGTTTTTAATCCAGTGACTCAAGGCCGTAAGCTGCTGTCTCATGATAGCACCTCCTTAGAAGATTTCCCTAGAATATTGACTCCTGTTCCATCATTCTGACTATGAGAAGAAGTTAGTCTCCAGTTCATAAACAGAAAACAAATGGAGAAGAAACTATAGCAGAAGAGGGAAACAAAAGGAAACAAAAAAGTAAATAAACCAGCAAAGTTGGGAGCATTTAGCAGGTGAAGAGATGCAATGCAAACTGAAAGGAAAACAGTCTGGTCCAACATGTTTGCATCTGTCAGCATCTTCACATTTTTTAATTCCACTCCTCCCAAAATTTCTCCTCCTGTGACTTGTCTTTCAGATTACATGCTGTATCCTAACACTGGTAGAAATTGTCTTAATATTGATTTTTGTAAGCTTCTCCAAGAGACTTGATGAAGTGTATGGTAAAATGATTTGTTCAATGGGATAAACAATGATTTCTTCATAATTGTCATGAAAATGTCTTAAACTGGCTTTTTTAAGGTGACTTCTGGACAGTATTGCGGAACAGAGAAGTTCCTTCTACCCCTTGAAAGAGGAAGGGGCAGTGAATCCATCTGCAGCAAAATTCCAGTTCATCTTTTTAAAAAATTAAAATTTAATTAATTTTGAAAATATTTTCATATTCAAGGAGCTGAGGGGAAGGAGGAGGAGGGGAGGGAGGAGGAGGAGGAGGAGGAGACACTGAAAGTGGCAAATTCATATATTACTAACTTCCAGGGTTTTATTTCTCTAGTTTCAAAGAAACACATATTACAGTTCCTCTGTATTCAGCCATAATAATACTGAATTGGGTTTGCCAATCCTTATTTTTCCCTGACAAACTCCTTGTGTTTAACCGGGGCAGGCAGTTTGCCTTTCTCCCACTGTGCAATTTTGTGAAATCTGCTTTCTGATCAAAAAGAAATTGGAACAAAATTTGAATCCATCCCCCTCTTCCACTCCAATGACAGTAGTCCAACCAATTCAATGAATGGTGGTACAACACAAAAGTGTATCCCTTTGATTCCAGTTGGAACTAAGAATAGGGTTCAGATACTTGCCTCAGAAAGTAGGATGGCTAGGACTGGGTCTATAAAGCCACATAAAAAAAGAGTAGCAAAATTCCTCAGGTAATGCTACCAGAAAAGAGACAGACATGCTGCTAGTCATCTTCCCCACCATGATTACAAGACGGTTTATCTTAAATATGAAGCATGCTCCATTTTTCCCATAAGTCCATATGCCAAAAGATGTGAAATTATACTGAAAAACTATGGGAAAACAGTGAGCAGTCACAGATTTCGGATAGCCATAACTGTATTCAGATATACAGTTGAAGAAAAAGTCAGATATAAGACATGTGCTCTTTGCAGACTGAAACTGCAAACTGAAGCAAAATTTGAATCCATCCCCCTCTTCCACTCCAAGGACAGTAGAAGTATATCTCTTTGTTTTCAATTTGAACTCACAATAGGATTCAGATATGTGACTCAGAAAGTAAGATGGTTAGGACTGGGTCTAAAAAGCCCACATAAAAATGTAGCAAAATTCCCCATGTAGCACCACCAGAAAAGAAGTAGACATGTGGCTAGTCATCGCCGCCACCATTACTGCAAATCCAGAACATGAGGCATGCTTCACCTTCAGGATAAGTCCATATGTCACAAGATGTGCCATTATACCAAAAACCTATGGCAAAGCAATAGGCAGACACAAATTTCAGATAGCCATAACCGTATTCAGATATCTAGTCCAAGAGAAAGTCAGACATGTGCTTTTTGCAGTTAATGATGGGAAACTATTTTATATCATCATAAGAATGTGATCCAGATATCTGCTGGCAGGCTGGAGAAATAACATGGAAAGAAGCATGTAAAGTAAGTATGATACTACCGATATCTAAAGTCTTTTTTTTAAAAAAAAACAACAACTATAAAACAGACTGCCAATCAGCTGAAAACAAAAACTAAATTAAGGTGCTGTGCCTTCCAATCATGTCAGACCTGCCAGTTTGCTCCCCTCAGGAGGAGTGGAGGTGAAACACAGCCCCTGGACCTTTGCTCTCTGCAACTGCTCACCCCCTGTGCTATCCCAAAGGCCACCTCTACTGATGTGAACCTGCCTAAGTTTTAAGAAAACCAAGGAAGGCTTTCTTTCAGTGCCATCAATCATATGGTCAGGTTTAGTAAGGACCTATGAGAGTGCTTTTTCAGTAGACATGAAAAGAATATTCTAAAATACCACCACTACCACTCCCAAGAAATGGTGGAAAAGCAGGCTCCTCAAGTGTGAAGAAACAGTCATATCAAAACACTTTAGCCTGATGAGAATCTGCACATTTTGGAACATCCTTTTTTTTTTTTCAAAAAAAAATTCAGACATGATTGGTTTGCAAAGAAATAGTATTTCTCCTACACAGAAATCTCTGTAGTTTGCGCCTTGTCCTATGAAACATAGGCCCTTTTTGCAAGGTATTTTCCATGTGAAAGAGGGCCTGGAGTGTCACACTATTGCAAGGAGCGATCTGCACGATGAACTCACAATTGCGCAATGCTCCAGGACCAGCAGGGGCCAATCATGCACCTTTTCATTATCAACTAGAAGCCAAAACTGGTGCATGATCGCGCATTGTTCCCAGGCCTCATGTGCACTTATCTGGTGTGCGGAGCCTGTGGAGCCAGGCCAGTCATGCTGCAGGCTGCACTGCGGAAGGAAGAGGCGGGGCTCTCGTGCGAGCAAGCAGCTCATGCAGAGCTGAAGCAGTAGGGAAGGGAGAGTCTCTCAGCAGTAAGTAAGCCCCTACATACTAAGCCCCTACAGTATTAAAAATGTTGAAGGGCAGCCACACGGGTAGCAACAAGCTCCAGGTGCCAACAGACTCCATCTTCAGGCTCCCTTACCTCCAGGGAGCCCGTCCCCAGAGGCAAAGGCACCTGAAAAATGCAGTTCACTGGGCAGCAAAGGCTTCCTACCACCTTGTTACCCTGAGAATTGAGGGGTCCCATGAGGGGTGCCCGGGTTGCCAATTAAAATACCAAACTGGGGAAAATTAGCTGGAACAGTGTTTTGGCAAGCAAGAGGCAGGGTAACGTTGAGAGATCTATTACCCAATGTATACAGCGGCGGGTCAGAGAGCGGCTAGACGAGGTTTTAATAATAGACAATTCTTTATTAAAGGCAAAAAGACACGAAAGACAGAACATAGACTAACTAGCTTGGAAAGAGAAATGGAGGTTTGTTTGGGAAAGGCAATACGACCTGTCTCGTAGTCCTGGAGAGAAGAGGGGTTCCGGGGAAGAAAACTCAGCCTGGGGAGCTGAGGGGAGTCCCTTAGACCACCGGCAGCAAGGCGGGACGGCAGTCCAAAGTGATCCAAAGACTGTTCGAAAGTAAGGGGTTTCTATAGGGAGTTTTGTGCCTGCCGGCAATGGGTGAGAGCAAAGGGAGTTTCGGTGCTGGACAAGGGATTTGGAAAGGTCAAGTTTAACATGATTGGATTTGTGTTTGAAGACAATAGCGTGGCTGGGATGCTGATGGCCCAACATAAAAGAATAACTTGACTGAAAGCCGTATGGCTATTGTACAGTTTGCGGCGGGAAGTTCCCTGAAGCTGCGGGCGAGATTTGAGTTGCTGGCTACAAAGAGGAATGGAATGTAAAACCATTAATGGCCGCACTCTGTCCGTGCTTCTCCAGAGGTAACTGTGAGCCAGTCCAGCTGAGGCCAAATTGTTTGATATCAAAGTGATATCTGGGGGTCCTCACTAGGGGTGCCATACCGGAAGTAACAACCTCCACAGCTGCCTTAAGCTATCTTTAGTAGAGGGATACTCTATAAGACTCAGTTCACTATCAAAATTCCTATCTCACTCATTTGAGATGGAAAGAAATTATGGCCTAAATATGTGAATTGAAGAGAAAGGAAAACTGACAGGGTTCTTGCATTAACTTCAAGTAGTACAACGTGTGCAATCTTGTGTATACTGATTTGTGTAACTATATTGGACACATGTTCTCAGCAGTTAAATGCCAGGAAACTATGGTAGATAAACACAGTTATCTTGTCTGAACAAATGTAGATGAGATATGAGATGTTTCTTTAGCTGGGAGGGAGGGAGAGATACGGTGAGAACAAAGTCATACCATCAAATATCCATCAAAAGTAACTTTTCTTTGCCTCTTCCATCTGTCTCATTCCTCTGCCGCCCATCAAATGCACTTTTTGCTCAGATGGGCTTTAGATGTCTAATGTATTTGCAGCTAATCTAGGTATTTTTCTTTGGTGGGTGGTTCTATTCCTTTTTTGGATGCTGTGTAATTGCTTTTTTATATTTATTTCTTATATTTTTAAATGTACGATTTCTAATATTTTAATTGTAACCCTGTAATGTGCTTCCTATTTTATATTCTGTATATCTTGCATCTTTTTGTTGACTATCTGGAGTGTAAACAAGATTCATAGCTAAATAAATAAATGGCATTCGGTCTTTTGAAAAATAATCTCCACAAATATAAACGGCTGGGAAGGCAACATGTGAAGATTGCTGGGAAAACTTTTCCTGAGAAAACTGACCTATCTTGTCCACCCTTCCTCCATCTGTCATTTAATGGGAATCACCAAACTGATGAAATTAATTGTAATTCACATGAGCTCCATGATTGCAAAGGTAGAGTTGCCAACAACATTTATTATAGTGCTGCTGGAGCAGAATACAACAGCTAACCCTTTGATAATCAAAATAATTCACTTAACCACAGTAAATATGGCAATATTAAAGCAATAACAACTTATCATCTACTAAAGGTTGAACATAGTTGACCGCTTTTCCCTTCTACTCAGAAATGTGTTTCATTCAGAACTGCTGCCTAGAGTTTAGAAACTTTCCATGCAGGAATCATCTCATAATTTTGCTGAGGATTATCTTGATAACTGATAAATGTCTTCTTCTTGTAATATGATTTTTTTATGGGAAACCAAGCACAAAAAATTAGCATTGTCCCACAGATGTTTCCAGAGATGGGGAGATAGTGTTTCTTTGTGGGAACTCAGGACAGCATAGAAGTAAAACAGTACATACTATTTCAAACAATTACAGATTTAAAACAGTAGCATTATTTAAACAGGATAAAAACAAATGGAACATGTTAACAGGTTAAAACAGCAGTAGACACAGGGATGCAATTCTTCAGTAAGTTTCTTCTTGAAAGAGGGGAGCCGTAATTTTAACAGTTTTCTTCCTGCTGCAGGAAAGTCTCCTAAAACTATTCACAACTCAGGACTTATTCTGTAAAAAAATCATCCATGGCTGTTTTCACAGAAAAGAGGATTTTTGTGGAGGAAACAGCATTTTCTGTATCAAAAGACAATGTGTGTGAAGAAATAGTGTCTGCTGCACAGAAAATGCTCTTCCCTGTGCTGAAAATGCTGTTTTTTACTCAAATCAAGCACGTCCAAAGTTTGCATAGAATAATTCCCAATCACAGAATAATTCCCAATCACCACTTGCTCCATGGGATGAAGTGTGGTTTCTTTCACAGAAATGCTGTTTGCTTAACAGCAAATGCTGTTTTCTGTGCAAACCCACTGGTGAATGTTGTTGCAGAATAAGGCTCTTTCCACACAGGGGTTAAAACGGTGTAGAGCGACCTCTGACGGAGGTCGTCTACACCGTAAAGTGGATTGAGGAGGACTACTTTTGCGTAGTTTCACACCCCAATCCGCACAGAAGTGACAGGAAGTGGAGACACCGCATGCTTTTTAAAAACCACTTTTCATTAGGTTTTTAAAAAGCACGGGGCATGCAGCCGTGTGCAGCCTCGTCGCAGCGCCTGGTGTAGATTTGCAGGAGTGCGCGAGTGCCCACATGCTGACCTACCAAGGGGCAGGCTTCCAGCTGGTGAGCTTCTTTGGTTGGTGGAGAGCCTCCGGCAGGCAGAAGCCACCATTTTGGATGCTGCAGGAAGCCTCGGGACGCTGACGAGTGTGGAGCAGCGAACTCGCGCTGCTCCACGTGGCGATGGACTTACCCGGTTGCAGGTAAGCTCCGTTTTATCGTGTTTTCACCCGTTTTTTCCTCCACCTGTGGAAAGGGCCTTAGTCACAAAATACAAAGATTCTGGTCAGTCTCCGTTTCTTCTATATTTTTTTTCAATACTCAAAAAACAATATTTTTTTTCAATACTCAAAAAACAAACATTTTTGACATTTTTTTGAGTATTTTCAAATAATCCATCCATCCCTATTAAAACATTAAAAAAGATGAATTTTTAATGTATGGATTTTAATGTTTTAGTGTAACGCTGTTATTTGTTTTGCATTTTATTGTTAGCTCTCTTGAGCAGTATTGTCAGGTAGAGAGGTGCAAGATAAATTCGATAAATAAATAAATATACATTCAGTGCTTTTTAAAAATAACCTCCTGAAACATACTTGGCCAGTAGTGCTGTAGGTGAGCAGCAATAAACAACCAGAGATGCAACAAATGGCCAAAGTGTGAAAAGATTAGCTGAAAAAATAAACTTTTTTTGTCACACTTCCTTCGAGCTTTTTACCAAAGAGAATCACTGAACTGAAGAGGCAACTTGTAGTCCACAAAAGATAATGGTAAAATCAATTGTTCTTGACTGAGTTGCCTTTCTACTTTGGTGCTGGACTGACCACAGTGGCTAAGCTTCTGAAAACTTGAAACATCAGCCACAAAGCACATGGGAATATTAAGATATGATTCTGTCAGAGATCCAATGTTGTGGATTGGTCTGAGTGTTGGTCTAAGGTTCTGAGAAAATGTGGTACCAATTGCTGCTCACTCGTGGGAACCCAATCAGTAAGTAGGGGCAAGTTAGGCTTGCTCAGCCTTTGACAAAGGCAATGGCAAACCCCCTCTGAATAAATCCTGACAAGGAAACCCTATGCCAGGATTGTCATAAGTTGGAGGTGACGTGACAGCACATAACAACAACAAATGACTCTAACAGTAAATATATAGTACCTGGGAAGTGTGCAAACTAGTCAGCTGGCTTACCCTCCCTTCCCATAGGGACAACCATTTCACTTAACAGTGTCTTTCTTCCATGCAGATGTTTTCCATTCAAGAATCATCTCATAAATCAACTATCTTGATAACAAATGAACAACAAGTTCCTCTTATGATAAGTTGTTGGCAAGCCAATTAAACACAGCTGAAGATGGGCTGGGATCCTATTGTCTTGCAGCAATTTGCATGTTACATTTAATCTTCACATAAGTACATTCTCATCTCTGCAAACCTACTTATTCCATCCCTGAAATAACATTCCTCTTGCTGCTGCCCACTCTCTCTCCCCGAGGATTGCTGATCCATAGCTCCTTACGGGTATGTTTTAACTTAAGCTGAAGTACTTGCATAGTGGTGGTAGTGATGATGGCATAGCCCGGTGGAAGGGGAACATGTGTTTTGCATGCAGATGGTCCCCAGTTTAAGCTCCTGAGGTTTCAGTTAAGAAGGTGTCATTTAGGGGGATAAGAAAGACTCTGTATGAACCTTTGAAAAGCCTTTCAAATCATAAGAGGAGGGTTTGGTCTAAAATAACTAGAAGTGCATGGGTTTATTGATCATGCCCTGATTGAAGCAGCATGGTGCATGTGTTACCCTGATTTCCGGGGTCCCTTGGGGGATACCTCACTGTGCTCCACGTGATGGGGAAGGGAAACTAGCCAAAGCACAAACAATAGCAATGCGAGAGGCAGGGTCACCTAGTGGGGTCTTTTTGTCAAGTTTTTACAGGGTAAGGCAAGCCAAAAACCACACCAAATTGCCTAATAAATAATTTTATTGAAGGAAAGCCTCACGCAGTATTGCAATCACTCACACACTCACTCAAGACCTCTTAAGAAACAAAAGAGAGGAAACTGCTTAGGGGAATATTGAAGGGATATAGCTGGGGTGATACCGCACCTTTGTCCTGAAGTCCTTGGTCCGGAAAAAACAGCAAAGTGGGGCTCAGCATGGAGACGGCTGAGGGGATCACTCAACAGACAGAGAAATGGTCTGCTTGGATGACTGGGAGTGATCCAAAGAACCAGTCAAAAATTGGGACTATTTGTCGGGGAAAAGGTACCTGGATGGCTAATCCTTTCCCGGGGAGAACAATGGGTGTCACAGTGAGCATGAAGCTCCATACTGGTAATTTCCTTTGTGTGATGGGATTGCAAGATGTTGCCAGAATCTCAGGATCTTCAGCTGCGTTTTCTGGTGTGACTTCTGGTCCTCGCCTGAGGGAATATTTGCTCAGCTTGGGGAAGACATGCTAATCCCCTCAAGTCAGCGTCTCAGGGCTGAGGACCCTTTGTTTATTGTGGGTTTACACATCTTGAGGTCTCCTGAGGCTACGTGACTGGGGATTTTATTGGCCTGACCTGGTTTTCGATCTTTGACCATTGCTGCCTATGTGCCCATCTGGGTGACCTCTCAGGCACATTGAATCATATTTTAATATCAAAATTGTAGACCCCGGGATAGGGTTTTTTCCAGTGGAGTAACACATGCTATCCACACCCTGATCTGATGCATTCAAAGAAAAATAAACATACAGTCCTTGTGCACAGAGTCTTTGTATACACCACATGGTGGAAGAATTTCTGATGCACAAGTTGTGATCTTTTCCCAGGAAAGTATTGACAAAGAGCATAGAAATATTAATAGAATTCAAAGACATAGCTTCGTTAGTCTGGATCTTGTAGCAAAGGGAACTTGTAGACAAACTGAGAGAAAGACATTCATAGCATTAGCTTTCCTAAATGAAGTCTCCTTCAACAAATCAGGGCATAGTATAGCCGCCAAGCTTCAGACAACAGTTTGTTTGGGATTGCTATATGCCTTTAAAATTCATTTTTCAGGCAGAACTGAAAGACTTTTTGGGAAGAGCTGAGAGAATCAAGACTGCCTTTCCACTCTTAAACCCATTACAGCAAGTTTTTAGCAAGGTAAAGCTGGGGGTGGAGAATGTATAAACTACCCATGTTTATTCAAAGAAAACCCCTTGCATGTCACATTACATTCACATCAGGCTCTAGTTATGAGAGAGACAAGAATTTCTGTTGTGCAACATAACTCCACACTGGGGAGGAAATTGCATTCTTCACAGCTATTGTTGCTGTGGTTATTGTTGTAGTATGACTTCTACTCTTACAACAATTTCTTATCTGCCTCTTCCTAAGCATTGAGGTGGGGTAGAAAAACGGATTGAAATAAACTACTGAACACCAATTAAAAATATATGGCAGTATTTAAAAGATATATAAGTACAGATTAAAGATATTCATTTCTGACATTAAAACTCATAATTTAAACTTTCACAAGAGAATCAGCATTATGGAATAATAACATCTTAAAAGCTGATTTATTTAAACTGATCCTTAAATATTTTAGGAAGCTGAATTTCACAAACAAGATCATATCTGGAGAGAGAGGTTTTTTTGTGCATGCTTATATTAGGGTTGGAAAAAAGAAATCCCCCAGACCCAATAGTCTTGAGGAATGGACCTGTTTTGCCCAAGCCACCCCTCACCACGATTTGCCCTTGAACATTGCCATATTCGTGAGGCTTACAGGATATTTCTTTTTTTTTTTTTGTAGTTTATTAAAAAAAAAGAAAACACCAATATTACAGTACCAAAAATAAATAAAGTGTTACATCACTTTCAAGATCTCTTAGATGCTTTCTCCAAGTTTTCATACACAGCGTATGAAATCATTTTTTTCCTATTTTGAAAGAAACCTTTCCACTTTTAAATCCATTTTGAACCTTTCCTTTAGCTGTCTGTATAGAAACCACTGACTGGGAAGTTCCAGCTCTGATATTTCCTTTAATTTTAAATTATTCCCTTCTATTATGATATCTTTATATAGAATCCAGTTCTCATGTACGTGTTTCCACCTTCCGTAAAGAGCCTCATGTGGGGAGATCCATTGAGGAATCTTAAGGTAGACTTGTGCTTTAAATTTTTTCCAAATTAATAACAAAGATTTCTTGATGTAATGATTTGTAAAGTCCTGTCGATTTTCTCCTTCCCATACCATAAGTATGCATGCCAGCCGAATTTATTATCCGCACCTTCTAGGTTTAACAACCTTTCATCTTTTAACGTTATCCAATCTACGATCCAGGCCAATCCAAGGCTTACAGGATATTTCTGAGGTGAAAGATACTGTTCAAAAAGTATGTGAATATTTCAAATCATGAAAGCTTAAAATACTGATTAAAGATATGCTGAAACATGTTTCTTTCAGTAGGGAAATTATTAAATTAGTTTAAAATGCATGAATAAACTTCAGTGGTGCAAAAATACAGAGCCTTATATCTTCTGCATGAATCAACGATGTGAAGAAAATGCAGGGGGGGGGATTTGGTAAACCTTAGTGAAACTGAGAGACTTTCATTTCCATAGTTTATATAGATAGGATGTCAAGGAATAAAGAAGTGAAGTATGATCTTGTGTCCTAGATTGCAATCCTATGGGGAAACAGACAGATAGTGGAACTTTATCCATTATATCCCAGTCAAAGGTGAGTGATTGACAGGCAGAAGCAGACTTCTCTGCTTCTCTGGAAGCAGAACAAGATATGGAAGAGTGGCTCCACATTTTCTCTGAGGAATCATCATACAACTTAGAAGGAAGCAGGGGTGGAAAAATATACATATATATAAATATTTGGAAAATGATTTTAAAACATCTTTTTTTGTTTTTTGAATGATGAGATAATTGACCAGAAGAAACCTGGGCTGACAATAAGCTTTGCAATTCAGCAGTTATCCTGTGCAAAATTCACTTTCTTTCTTTTCTTTTTTTTTTCCCATGGAGAACAGCTTTTTCTGTCCAGGGAAGAATCTTTTCTGCCAGAGTTCTATGATCTCGGTTTGTTTGCTGAAATAAAAGCTTGTGAATATGACTTGAGATGTGTGTCAGCTACTTAACTCCAAAATAATAAACAGTTTTTAACTAGTGTTCCAATATCTTCTAAGACATTCTTCAGAACAGAGGATAGGCAGGGATATGAAATGGCTGACTTTAAATCTGATAGTTCTTCAGAAGCCTATGAGCTGTCCCAAAGTTCCTCTATAAGATCATGTGTGTGTGGTTACTCACCTTTCTTCTTTAGTTTGGCTTCCAATGAAAACACCAAGTTCCTTTTTTTTTCCTGCAAACATCAACAGATTCCTGCTGAATCAATTCTGCTTTCTGAAAATGAACATATTGAGAACTCTCAAAGAAAGAAACTAGATGCAGCAAGGTGGACTCTTTCCCTGGATTTCTAACAAAATTGTTGGAATATACCATCAATTACCATCTTCACCAGGTAGGTCTGACACTGTCCATAGAATGGACTGAGCTTGCACAGATCTTGGAAAGGGTTTCCTTTTTTTTCTTTCCTTTTTTCCTTTTTGGTCAAAATTCTCCAAGCCCTCCAGTTTACATGGCTAGTGCTCAGCCTAGGTGCTGTAGTATAAAAAGTTTAGCTTTTCCAAGCTCTGAGCCTGCGTCAATGACACTGAGATTCTGTCACGTATTTTAGCTGACAAAAATATAGAAATTTCAACTTCAGAATGGACTTTAAAGAATCCCTGAAAAAAAACAGCAGATGATGACTTATTCCCCTGCCATGATGCAGCAGTCAGGGCTAGTCCAGGTGTGATAAGTAGTTGGTGTGATGACATACCTTTGGAAATGTACTGGAGAAAGTGTGTGTGTGTGTGTGTGTGTGTGTGCCTGCATGTGTGTTTGTGTGCTTCTTTTATAGCTTCTAGGAGATAACCTGCAAAAGGGATAATTTAGCTACCACCTAATTTTAAACCTACATAATCTCTTCTACTAATTTATTGACCTGTTGCCCTCCATCTTATCTTGCCATATCTGTTCAGAAGAGATGTAGGAACTAGGAAGCCTTGAGAATTTGGCTTTGGTCACCACACTGATATATCAAGGTGCTTACCAAAGGTCTTGTTACCCTGATTTCTGGGGTCCCTTGGGGGATACCTCAATGTGATCGGGAACAGAAACTAGCCAGAGCACAAGCAATAGCAATGCGAGAGGCAGGGTAACCTAGCGGGGTCTTTTTACCCAGTTTTTACGGGGTCAGGCCAAGCCAAAAACCAAACAAAAATGTCCAATAAATGATTTTATTGAATGCAAGTCTCATGCAGCAACGCAATCACGCACACACTCACTCAAGAGCTATTAAGAAGCAAAAGAGAGGAAATTGGATAAGGGAGTATTGGAGGGGTACAGCTGGGGTAATACTGCACCTTTTCCTGAAGTCCTGGGTCCAGGAAGGCAGTGGAGAAGTGGGGCTCAGCACGAAGAGGGCTGAGGGGATCGTTCAACGGACGGAGCAAGGGTCTGCTGGGGTGACCAGGAGAGATCCAAAGAACCACTCAAAAATTGGGACTATTTGCAGGTGAAAAAGTACCTGGAGAACTAATGCCTTCCCGGGGAGAACAATGGGTGTTGGAGCGATAACAAAGCTCCACCATGGCAATTTTCTTCATGTGATGGGATTGCAAGGCGTTACCAAAGTCTCAGGATCTTCGGTTGTGTTTGTTTGTGATGTGACTTCATGTAAATGCTCCTATTTCCTCAACTTGGGGCAGACATGCCAATCCGCTGAAGTCGGTTTCTCAGGGGCTGAGGATTCTTTGTTTATTGTGGGTTTGCACAGCTTGAGGTCTTCTGGGGCTATGTGACTGGAGATTTTACTGGACTGATCTCGTTTTTGATTGTTTGACCATTGCTGCCTACATGCCCAACCGGTTGACCTCTCAGGCACATTGAATCATATTTTAATATCAAAATTGAAGACCCTAAGACAGGGTTTACCAGTGAGATAACAGTTTTTATGTCTCTATCCCCAGGTCCACACTGAACTTTCTGCTGTGATATCTGGATGTGATAGGTTTCGGTTTTTTAAGTGTGCAATTGGATAATACAAAATGTGCAGTTGAGAAAAACTGTACAGTTGAAAAATCATTAATGTGCAGTTCAAAAATTGGGAGGGATATCACTCACATTAGGCTTACTAGATAGTTATTATTATTTAAATGACTAGGTCAGCATGCTCAAAAATGATCACTTAGTCCCAAAAAAATTTTCTCAATCCATATCAAAATACCTTCCTTTGAACTAGAACCTCTTGCTTTTCACCATTGCTGCTGAGTGCATTATTGATTGCAGTATCAAATGTTTTAAGCTCTCAGCTGAAATTCACTTGTCAGGCAATCTTGATGAAAAAGTAGAAGCCAAGATTTGGACAGACATGAATCTGGTAGCCTAGATATTCTGATGCAACAGGAACAGCTCTTGCACTGATGAAATCACTCAACTGAAATATCCATTGATGCAGAAGTTGCTGGATTGTCCTGTTACGCAGATTCATAAATGAGTAACTGCTTTACAGCAGATGAGAACTACTGATTCCTATGAAGAAACTCCCTTTAAGAGTCCATTACTGCTCTAAAATCTTCTGGAGAGGCCCTTTTCTTTGTCCCATCATCTTTTCAGGCTTGTTGGTTGGAGACAAGGGGGAGCCTTGTCAGTGGCTGCTCCCAGACTTTGGAACTCCCTCTTTAGTAAAGTCAGGAGAGTTGTCTTCTTGCTCCCTGTCTGCCAACAAGTAAAAATATGTTTATGTTGTCAAGCTTGTAGAAACTGATGGGTGGGGTAATGTTGTGGGTTGCTATTTTTATGGTTTGTATATAATATTCTTTTAATTGATTTCAATGTTTTTAACTTTTAAAAATGTCTCATTGGAGCAGCTTAGGGACCTGGCTATGTTTATCCTGGAGAAAAGAAGGTTAAAAGATGACCTGCTAGCCATGTTTAAATATGCTATCCTGATCTCTTGGAGTCCCGGGAGGGATGCCCAAATAACCAAATAATAAAACACAACCTTGTGGAAAATTAGCTGGAGCACTCACTTAAGCTAGCGAGAGGCAGGGTAACTTAGCAGGATCTTGCAAACCAGCATCTATGGGGTCAGGTCAGTCAAGCAAACAGATGAGTTTAAAATAATAAAAATGATGTTTTATTGAGTATAGACAAATATTAAAGACACCACAATCACACAGATAACTAAGGAATCAGAGATTGAATTAGGGATAGGGATTTTCAGAGGGAAATGGGTGATACAACACCAGACTCATCGTCCTGGACCTTGAGAGAGAAGCCAGGGTGTGGAGTAGAAGCTCAGCTTGGTTAGCTGAGGGGAGCTCGCCAAGCGAAGCAGCAGCAAGGCAGGATGGAACTCAGGAGCGATCCGAGGAAGGTCTCAGAATCAGGGGTTTTTACAGGGTGAATTGTGACTGCAGGCTATGCCTTACTTGGGGAAAACAAAGAGTTTTGGGTGCAAGACAATGTCTCGGAAAGGTGACAACTTTACATGATGGAATCAGAGCTGAATTAACAATAGTGTAGCCAGTATGCAAATACGCAGTGCTTAGTACAGCTTTGTCAAATTGCCAGCTCAGGGCAGGGAGCCTTTGTTAGTATCGCGCATATGCAATGAGGTGTTTGCCGGAGAGGTCCCTGAAGCGACGAACTGGCTGTATCTGGTCTGCCTGGGTGGAGAATGGAATGTCCAGCAATTATCAGCCGTGCCTGTTTGTGTGCTTGTCCAGTGGCCTCACAAACACGTGGAGCGGGGTGGCAGAGGAAAGCCGAATTGTTTGATATCAAAATGATATCGAGTGCTATCTCCGGGTAGGCCTAGACCACAGTAACAAATATTTGAAAGGATGTCATATGGAAGATGGGGCAACCTTGTTTTCTGCTGCTCCAGAGACTAGGACATATAGTTCTGCTATACTTCTTTATAAAGGTTTCCTCTAAACTTTTGATGATATTTAAAGGAAATAATTCAGGTTTTAAAGGTTTTATAGTATGTAACATTCCTGACATGTGAATTGTACATTATCCCAAAATTTATTAACTGAGAAGCATGACCACCACCTATGAAAAAATGATCCAATCTCTTGTTGACATTTCCAACATTTGTTGTTACCAATTTTGTAAATTTTATCCAACCTAGCAGATGTTCAGTACAATCAATAAAACATTTTAAAATAGTTTTCTTTCAAATCTCGAGAAGCTGTAAATGAATTTGTTTTCTTCCATGAATCTTCCCAATGTTCAAATTCAATTTCATGTCCTACATTCCTAGTCCACATAATCAGTGTTTCTTTGATTGACTCATCTTGTAGTTCTGACTGGACTAGGAATTTATACATCTTAGAAATCATATGTTGAGAATCTTCACATACCATTTTTTTTTCAAACTCATTATAGTGTTGACTCAATTCAAACCCTTCAAGTTTATAATCCTTTTTGAATCTTTCTGTCAACTGCATATGTGGGAATCAATTACATTTATAATCCAAATGTGAAAGTTCTCTTGATTTTATTCGTATTTTCTTTTGCTTTTTCTGAATGAGAAGAAGTTTATGGCCCTTTTCTCATGGTATTTTCCATGTGAAAGGGTGCCTGGAGCATCACTTGATTGCGAGGACTGATCTGCATGATACACTCACAATTGCGTGACGTTCCAGGGGCCAGCGGGCACTGATTGTGCACTTTTTCATTTTCAGCTAGAAGCTGAAAATGGTGCATGATTGCGCATTGCTCCTGGGCCCTGCGTGCACTTACCTGGTGTGTTGAGCCTCCGGAGCCACGCGAGTCACCCTTCCTGCCCCAGTGCAGCCAGGGAACGTCCCAGGCTGCACTGCAGAAGGAAGAGGTGGGGCTGTCACGCCAGCAGGCAGCTCGTGCAGAGATGAATCAGCAGGAACATGAGAGCCTCTCACCAGAGGCTGCTCGAATGATCCCCACACCCAGCATCGGAAGAAGGTAAGGTGCGGAAAGGGCCTATGTGTCAGCTATTCATTATTTTTATCAACTCTCTTCCCAAGAAAACCTTTATGTGGAGAAATCCACAATGGAATCTTCTTGAAAATTCTGTTTTTGAAATTTAGCCAAATCCTAAGAATTGATTTCCAAATATAATGATTTAACAATTTTTAATAATTTCAGACTTATTGTACCACTCCTATGCATGCCAACCAAATCTTATGCCCACACCCTCTATTGTCAAAATTCTAGAATGCTTCAAGGTTATCCAATCCATGACCCAAGATAAAGCATTTCCATAATAATATCCCCGTGAAGTGTGCAAAGTGGTTGGCTGGCTTTCTCTCCCCTCCCACTGCGAAACACCTTTTACTGAGCAGGGTTTCTCTTGGGGGTAGATCTCTGTCATACAAGAATCATCTCATAAATTGACTATCTTGATAACAAATGAAAAATGTGTTCCTGCTGTGATATGTTTTTGGCAAGACAATAGAACACAGCTGAAGACAGTGTGGGATCCTTTTACCTTCAGTGATGTTCATGGCACATCTAATTTTTCTTCAAATACATTTTCATCCCTGTAAATCTTACCATTACCAACTTATTTCTTCACAGAGCTATTGTACTATTGCTCTCTTCCACTCACTCTACCTGAAGATTGCTGATCAATAGCTCCTCACAGGTATGTTTTATCTTAGGCCTTTTCCACACTAAACTATTATTCCACTTTCAACCTCCTATGGAATCCTGGGGTTTGCAGTTTAGGGAGGGGTATTTAGAATTCCCAGCCTGAGAGCTCTTTGTCCTCAGTAAACTACAAACCCCAGAATTCCATAGGAGGTAAGTAGAATAATAACACTGTAACAAGGGTAGGGCGGACATGGGCTAAATGTATTTAGCAATGTGAAGGGGGGAGGAAATGAGGTCAAATGCTTATTCAAATAAAAGCTGCAACAACTTCATTTACATGGGGTTCTTGAAGACCTAAGCTTAGTTCAAATCATGAGAGGGACAAGAATTTCTCTTCTGCTTGATAACTTCTCATGGAGTGTATGAGAGAGAGATTGCCACCTGCACAGCTATTATTGTTACTACTACTGTTGTGGTGATAGTGATGGTGGTGGTTACTATTATTATTGCTAGCATCATCCTCATCCTCATCATCCTTTCTTAAGGATCAAAGTGGGGAACAATAACAGATTAAAAGGCAACGTAACACCAGACAAGAAACACAAAACAATTTAAAAGAGAATACAAATACGTCTTATGCATATTTAAAACAACCAGTTCATGCTTTAAAACCCATAATTTAAACCTTAACATGGCATCTCCATCTTACCTGCAAACACCTACTGGCAACAATAACGTCTAAAGAATTGACTTATTTAAACTGTTGTGATGTGTGCCCGAAAGTTGTTTCTGGCCTATGGCAGCCCGAAGGTGAACCTATCACACTCAACCCACTACACCATGCTGGCTCTTATTTAAACTGATACCTAAGTATTTTAGGAAGTGGAATTTCACAATTGAGATCATATTTTGCACAGAGATTTTTGGTACCCTATGGCCACTGTAAGCTCACATATATCACTGGCTAAGAATGCAAAAGTTTTGAGTGGTACTGATACAGATATCTGAGGGCTTTTGCATGAGACTGAGCACAGGAAGTCAGCCTGTTGGAAAAATTTTCCCTCCCTCCTCCTTATCCTGTTTCAGTGGGATGAGTAGCAGATTCGCTCTGATGCTATTAGGGACGTAATTCTCTACTATTTTTTTTTTCTCAAAGGAATGAGTAAATAATTTTAACAATTTACTTTCTGCTGCAAAAACAAAAAAGTCATCAAAAACTGTCCAGTTTTCAAAGACTATTCACAGATTGGGACTCAGTCTACACACCATGAAACAGGATGTGCAGAAAATGCAGGTGGGAATTTAGTGCAATTTAGAGAAATGAAGGTCAGGGAATAAAGAGTTGACATTTGATCTGTTCTCTCAGGGTGCAATTGTTTGTGGAAACAGGCAGATAGTGGACTCTTGTCTTAGAAGACTCATTAAGTGCCCATCAAAGTTAAGAGGTTGATAATGAAAGGCAGAACTCAAAAATCGGACCTCTCTGGAAGCAGAACAGAATGTAGGAGAGCAACTGTACATTTCATTCAAATCTGAAGAATTCTTCAAACCCTTAGCAGGAGATTTCTGACTCTTCCAATAAAATCAAAAGGAAGTAGAGATACCAAAAAAAAAAAAAAATGAAAATATTTAAAAACTGGTTGAAAATGATGTATTTCAAGTTTTAAGATCTGTGGTAAGAGAATTAACAACAAATTTTTGCTGTTCAGGATTTATTCTGTGCAAAATTTACATCGGTTGTTTTGCACAGAAAACAGTCTTTTTGGTACAGGAAACTATATTTTCTCCACAGAATACTTCATGAAAGTATCATTTCCTGTGCAGAAAAGGTGGCTTTCTATACAAAACAAACACATGGATATTTTGCAGAGAATCAATCCTCAATAGCATCATTTTCTGCATAGGGAACAGAAAAGCCTATTGTTTGCAATTTATTCTGCACAAATTTCACATGTGGTGGACTTGTATAAAAGGCAGCAATTTTGGTGAAGTAAACAGCTTTTTCCTTTACATTTTCTGCACAAGAAAAGACTGTTTCCTGTGTCCTGGGTGTAGATGCTTTCCATACAAGAATCATCTCATAACTGACTGTCATAATGAGGAATGAACAATGTGTTCCTATTCTGATAAGTTGTTGGCAAGCCAATAAAGCACAGCCAAAGATGGGGTGGGATCCTTTAATCTTGTAGCATCTAATTTTTAGTCAAGTACATGTTCATCTCTGCAGATCTTACCTTTACCTATTTATTCCTTCACAGAACTAATGTACCTACTGTCTGAAGACTGGTGAGCCATAGCTCCTCACAGGTATGTTTTCTCTCAGGTTGAAGTACTTGCAAGGAATAATAGGAAACACTGGGCTAAAATAACCAGTAGTGGGATTAAGCCTCTACATAGGTTTGCTGACCGTGAAGAGGCTGCAGAAGAATTGTGCATGCTATCTGCACCATGATATTCATTCATTGAAAGAGAAGTAAACACAGAGTTTCTATGCATACTTTTGTATGCACCACATGGGGAAGAATTCCTGCATGAGTTCAGGGTTCTTTTCCCAGGAAAATTTTGCCAAAGAAAATAGAAATAGCAGTAGAATTCAAAGTCTGACTCAGTATGCAAAGGGGCCTTGTAGCACCTTGGAGATTAACTGAGAGAAAGAAGTTCTTAGCATAACCTTTGATAGACAAAGTCTACTTCATGAGCTGCATCAGATGCAGAAAAAGTAATTATTTATCACATGGGAAGATAGATTCAGATCTCATAAGCTCATATCAGAGCTCATAATTTAAACTCTCACATGGCATCTGCATCATGCTCACAAACACCTACAGGCGACAATAGATTCTGAAGGGTTGAGTTATTTAAACTGATTGTTGTTGTTGTTGTTGTTGTTGTTGTTGTTGTTGTTGTGTGCCTTCAAGTCGCTTCTGACTTACGGAAACCCCAAGGTTAACCTATCACACTCAAACCACTATACCGTGCTGACTCTCATTTAAACTTATATCTAAGGATTTTAGGAAGCTGAATTTCTCAGTTGGGGTGATAATTTGGAAGGGGTCTTTGGGCACTCTATCGGCACTATAAACATCCCTGGCTAAGAATCCAAAAGATTTGAGTGGCACTCATCCAGATGCCTGAGGGGGTTTTTTTGATACTGTTGCATAAGACTAAGCTCAAGAAGTAACTTTGCTGGAAAATTTTTCTTTCCTTGTTTCAAAGGGATAAGTGGCAGCTTCACTCTGATGACACTATGGATGTAATTGTTCACCAATTTTCTTCTCAGAGGAATCAATGAGTAATTTTAGTAATTCTTTTCCTGCTGCAAAAAAAGTCTTCAAGTTCTCAAAGACTGTTCAGAGTTTGGGAAGAAATATACATAATTTCACATATGTCTCCAAGTCTGTGGATACATGCAGAAAATGATCTTTCCTAAGTAGAAAACATTTCCTGTGCAAGAAATTTCTCACGGTGTGAAGAAAATGCTAAAATGACCAATTCCTCCCTTCAAGAGGAAAATTAATGAAGAAATACCTCCCTGAAACTAAGATATTCAGACTCACCCAGATCCTAGGGCCAAGCATACAAACTCTA